>WELA01012669.1:0-16094 GCA_009602735.1 Mesotaenium endlicherianum
AGTTAGTAGGATATGGACCTTTGTCATAGGGATTGCAGGAAGTATGTTAGTATTTAGTATAGTGGCTTCACTGCTGTGTACCTTACACGATGATTGCTAAAATTTGACGTTGTTGCGATGCGCTACACATAAACGTATGAGTGTGTTTTTATCGCTCTCGCTCACTAACTGTCATATATTTTCCCCTCCAACTTAAATGGAGACAGGACCGCCTGTCACCTTCCGTGTCAACTGAAATGACAGTTATGGAGGGACTCCAGCGGCCCGAAGGTGGAACCGTGTCAACGCCCCTTTGGCATTGGTCAAGTGGTCCTTAAACTCCCAAGTGTCCCCAGAGGCATCGTAACCCTTCCATCGAATGAGGTATTTCATGACATATTTAGACGATCGACGGACCGAGCGAGCGTCTAAAATCTCATCGACCTCATATTCCTCAGGGTCGCCGTCCCGGACAGCGGGGACCGGTCCCGGTTGGACAGGGAACCGACCTGTGAACAGTGTATCACCTTTGATGTACGGTTCCAGGAAGGAGACATTAAAGACCGGGTGCCCCTTGTATTCAGCTGACATGTTCAGTTTGTAAGCATTCTGACCGACACGACGGACCACCGAATATGGACCGACCCAGACAGGGCCAAGCTTTTTCTTGACCACACCAGGGAGGTACAGGTGCTGAGAATGCAGTTTGACTAAATCCCCCTTGGAAAATGTCAGTTCCCGACGGTGTTGATTAGCGTATTTTTGTTGGTTTTCTTGGGCCGTGTGCAAGTTTCGTTGGACTTCTGACAGGGTGTCAGCAAACTCCTGAGTTAACTGGAGGGAGACCGGGTTGTCAATCCCTTCAGGGTGAGTTAAAGATTCCCCTAGCACATCTAGAGGAGACTTAGGGACTCTACCCAGGCTGAGTTCAAAAGGAGTTTTGCCCGTTGACGCGTGCACCGCACTGTTGACCGCAAACTGAATTTGAGGCAACAGGTCATCCCAATTATCTTGTTTTTGGTTAATATATGCTCTCAGCACCTCCTGCAGAACTCGGTTAGTTCTTTCAGTCTGCCCATCAGTCTGAGGGTGGTTTGCTGTGCTGAGCAGCTGTTTGACTCCCATTAACCCCATTAAAGCTCTCCAGAACTTAGAGGTGAATTTTGAGTCTCTGTCTGAGATGATATTAGAAGGGAGCCCATGTTGGCATACTACATGGTTGTAAAACTGTCTCGCTGTTTCGAGTGCAGTCACTTTGACAGTTGTGGGGATAAAAATGACCATTTTTGTCAGTTTATCCACGACTACCAGTATTGAATCATGCCCGTTGGCAGTTCTTGGTAGTGAGACCACCCAGTCCATGGATATAGTTTCCCAGCGTCCCGCTGGGATGGGTAGCGGTTGCAAGAGACCTCCGGGTGGTGTGTGCCGAGACTTATTTCTCTGACACTGGTCACAGGACTTGACATATTTCAAGACCTCCCGGGGTAACCCCTCCCAATGATAATGTTTTGCCAGTTTGCCAACAGTTTTGGCCTGCCCCAAATGTCCACCCAGGAGACTGTCATGAGCTTGACTCAGTAAGAGAGACCTTATTTCCAAATTATTAGGAATGACCAGCTTCAGCCTGCCTGAAGTGGTTTCAGTCACCCAGACCCCTCCCTTGAGCTTATACCCGAGTGCGGTAGCACGACACATACCAGTAGTGGGGCTGGGCTCAAATGTTGGGTCAGAAAGGTAGGCTTTCCTAAGTTGTTCAAGGAAGGACTTTTTCACCTTTAGTGAAGTGAGTGCACACAGGACTTTATCTACAGCATGCTGACTAAAGTTCCTTTCTTGCAAGTCAGGTCTTCTAGAGAGTGCATCAGCAGGATTCAACTTCCCTGGTTTGTAGTCGATCTGGACTTGGAACTGCTCCAGCATCTGGCTCCAGCGGTTCTCCCTCCTCGACAGCTTGGACTTCTTCTGAAAGTGGGTCAGAGCTAGATGATCTGTAATCACCTTAAAAGCTTTACCATGTAAGTATGCTCTCCACTGTTTGAGTACATGAATGATAGCTAGCAGCTCTTTATCATGCACTGAGTAATTAATCTCCGCTGGATTAAATTTCATAGACTCATACAACACAGGATGCCACTCCTGCCGTACCTTACCATCCTTTGTGGTTTTGTCAGCAGGCTGCAACAAAATAGCACCCATGGCAAAATCAGAGGCATCAGTAACCACCTGCACCGGTTTGCTGGGGTCATACACGGCTAGCACTGGGGCAGAACAAAGGGCATCTTTAAGGGTCTGGAAGGCAGCCTGCTGCTCTTCCCCCCACACATACCCGATGTCTTTCTTAGTAAGGTCAGTCAGTTTACTGGCCTTTGTGGAATAATTCTCAATAAATCTCCTATAGTAGTTAGCCAACCCGAGGAAGGATCTAACTTCAGAGACAGACTGTGGTACTGGCCAGTCCCTTATGGTCTGGACTTTCTTAGGATCCACACTGATGCCCTCTTTACTGACAACGTGGCCTAAGAATTCAATACTTTCCTTAAAGAAATCACACTTGCTCATTTTAGCATACAAGTGATTTTTCCGCAGAGTGTCCAGCACTTTCTTTAAGTGTTCAGTGTGCTGAGCTTCATCTTTAGAGAAAATTAAAATATCATCCAGGAAAACTTGCACAAACTTATCCAAATAAGGTCTGAAAATGTCATTCATAGCACCCATAAAGGTAGCAGGAGCATTAGTCAGTCCAAATGGCATCACGTTGAACTCATAGTGTCCATAACGTGTGCGGAAAGCAGTCTTGTGTTCATCCCCCTCAGCAATTCTGATTTGATGATAACCACTCTTGAGATCTATCTTACTGAACACCTTAGCGCCAGACAGGGTATCAAGCAAGTCCTCGATTCTGGGTAAAGCATACTTGTTCTTTACTGTAATTCTGTTCAGGGCTCTGTAATCCACACACATCCGCATACTGCCATCCTTTTTCTTAACAAATAGGATAGGTGCGCCGTACGGTGATTTACTGGGAGAAATGTAACCATTTTCCTCCAGCTCTGCAATCTGTGTTTTCAACTCCTCACTCTCCAAATAAGACAAGCCATACGTGCGTTGCCAGGGTGGCTGGCTACCAGGTAATAAATCAATCCTATGATCTACTTCCCGCTTAGGGGGTAGTCCTGGAGGCATATTAAACACATCCGTGTACTGAGCAACAATGTTTGCAGCAGTAGGGTGTTCCGGAGGGTGTACCTTTTTCTCAACCACTTCTTCAGGTTGAGGAGGTACCTCTCTTAGCAGCAGACAGAACATTCTGTCTTCCTTCTGGTTCCAGCTTTTGACGAACTCCATTGCATTCAGCAACTTGCATCCTTCTGGAAGCCTCTTCTTTTCCTTCATTTGCCATCCACACAGGACAAGAGGAAGAGCACTGGTGGGTGCCAAGTCAGTCTGCCCATCACTGGCTCCTCTCACTTTAACTGTACCTCTGCTCCAACACACTTCAGCTTGATGTCTATTAAGCCAGGACCTGCCTAGCACGAGATCATAAAAGCCAGTGTTGAGTACCTCAAATGTAAGCGTTTCAGTTAGAACTGCAATGCCAGAACCTAACTGGACCTCAATAGGCTTGGTTATAACTCCTCCCGGGATACTTGAGGCATCTCCAAGGAATATTTTTCTATTCCCTTGGGTGACAGTAGGCAGCCTTAGCCGCTTAACTAAGTCCTTGTGGATAAAAGTATGTGACGCCCCTCCGTCAACAAATGCCCTCACCTTCCTACCTGCAATCATGCAATGCAGTAGGATAGGGGGGACTGTCTTTTCCTGACTTTCGCATTGTTCTCCTGACGTAGCAAAGAAATGTTGGACATCAGGTGGAACAAGAGCATCCAGAGTGTGCACTCTCTGGACGTCTATATTGCTGATGGTCTCCTTTATCTGGTTGTCAGGCATGCATAGTGAATCCAGTTCAGCAGGACCCATAATACCTGCTACGAGGGCAGCTAGTGACGACTCACTATCTCTAGCATCCTCACAGTCAGTAGACTGGATTACTGACTGTTGCTGTCTTTTAAAGGCTGGTCTTTTCTCTCGACCTTAGGCAGGTGCTTGACCGGACACTGTTCTCTGTAGTGGCCTTTCTGCTGACAATGGTAGCAAGTAGATTTTGCTGAGGCTGGTCTCGGCTTAGTCCTACCACCACCCCTTCCATAGCCACCTCGAGAGGGACCACCTCTACCTCTAGACTGAATAGCATTGTACTCATACTCATATTCATCACCCTGATTATCCTCAGCCTGGTCTCCTTCAACTGCATTGTAGGAACCGTGGGGCTTTTTGACAATCTTAGACACCAAAGCGTTACTCTGGCGCTTGTGATTGAACTGCTGCTGATCCCAGGCGTCAGCATCCTGGATCAAGTCAGCCAGTTTCTCATACTTTTTCTCAGCAAAATGACCAGAGACCTCGGATTTCAAGCCATACCTGAAGTATGCTATCCTATACCGTTCTGGCAAATCAGGCTGCTTCATCATGTTCTCTTGGAACTTTTGAGCAAACTCAGCAACTGAAGTGGTCTGCTTCAGTGTCAGGGAGATCATCGCATAGATAGCTTTCTCCTGCTGGTTGATGACATCAAACTTCTCATGCAACTTCTCGACAAACTCTACCCACGTAGGGTCACCGAGTTGCCGAGCCTTACGCTCTTCCTTCCAGTAAAGCCACCAGTCTGCGGCACTGCCTTTCAGTAGCGCACCGGTGTGCCTGACCTTCTCGTAATCTTGCAGTTCTGGGTAGTTCTCCAGCCACTGCTCAACATCCGCGAGAAACTTGATCAGGTAATATTTTCTGTTTCCCTCAGGATCATAGTCCTGGGGAGGTTTCGGCTTGGGCTTACTAGGCCCTCGGCCACCACCACTAGTGGTGTGAGACCCCAGTTGGTCTCTGTCCCGGAGTAGGGACATTATGATTCTTTTGTCCTCCTGCTGGGACTGATACATGGTCGCCATTTGCGACTGCATCTGAACGAACAATGCTCCCAAGTCTACATTTTGGGGTGGTAGATTAGCAAATGCAGCAGCAGCATTGGCATCTACTCGCTGAGTAGTGTCCTCAACAATCCCTCTTGCTCCTGCAGCAGCAATTCCTGCCGCATTCAGCCGGTCACGTATTTGACCTAGGGGTACATTGAGTTGTACGGCAGGAGGTGGGTTCAGAACATTGGCCCTTGATGCCATAAGTTCTTCAACAGTGCGCTCGTCAGCTGGCTGTCCTTCCCTCCTTTGTATATCTTCAGCGGCCTTTGCTACTTGTTCAGCTTCTAGTCTGGCTATCTCCTCCTCAGCTTGCTGAGCTGCGACTGAGGCAATAGCAGCTGCCTCATCTGCAGCCTCCCTAGCTGCAGTATCCGCTACTGCTTCCGAATAGGTACGGTTTCCCGCTACATGGCTTTCCGCCTGGTTTTCGACATTCTCGTTATCCTGGTTCTCCATGTCTCGGGAGTTGCTAGTTTGAGACCTTGTCCTTACCATACAAAGAAGACTGTGATAACTGCTCCGATACCACTGAAATGAATCGACTTACCAAATAGGCGATTAACAATTAATAAAGATCTTTATATCAGCAAGTAATCTTTATGGTATTTCCGTTAACTAGTTAAACGGCAAAGGACAATACACTAGCAGGGAATAATACTCGTAAGTCAAATGCGAGTAAACTAGCATCAATGATGCAAATCAGTAAACTCATACATAAGCAAGGTTAGAAGACAGTGCGTATCAATGGCTTCTCGCCTTGGATTCAGAGCTCTCTCAGTAAGCTGTACAAGAGAGTTGGCCTCGTTTCCGAATGCCGAACTCGAGAGCAATGCCTAGCATATGTACATGGAATGAGTTTACTGTTCAACGGTCAGTGCGATGGCACCGCCTACCCGGGAGTTAACCACGTTGGTAGGACCTCGGTTAACCAAATCCACCGCCATCTCCCATCATCCCGAATAGCCATCCATCATGGGGATGTCATCTGGCCATTCATCTAGCAGGTGGTACTTAGATGCATATCAAGGCAGTTCGCTGCTACCGAGCACGGAAGTCAGCTGGCTGTCAAAGAATGTGTCAGCAAGCTGACTTAAGTTGACTTCAGCCTGCTGCTTTTGGCCGAGTCATTAAACTGATTATTAACTAAAGTTCAGCAGACTGACTACTAACTAGAGTTCAGCAGGCTGAACTAAATTAACTATTATATTTAAATGAATATTATATCTACTAATATACTGATTCATTACAGTCATTAAATTGATATTAAATATAAAGTCCAGCAGACTGATCATTAACTAGAGTTCAGCAGGCTGAACTTATTTAGCTATATTATCTAAATGAATAGTATGTTAACCAATATACTGATTCATTACACAAACCATGAAACACAACAATTTCAGTGGTTGGCAAGGAATCCAGTCCCTAACATTATGCTCAGCTGCATATGCATTAGTCTCTCTAGCTAGCTGGTCAAAGAACCACATGGGCATGAATAAGCACAACACGCCAAAGGGGGATAGACCTCTAAAGTTCTTGGCCGAGATGCCTTGAAGCCCATGGTGATGGTCACTAGAGGGCTTCAATAACATGTCCTCATATGTCTCTCCAGGGGCAGCCTCCCTCCAGCTCCATTCTTCAAGGAGCTCCTCAGCAACTCCATTGTCTTCTTGCATGCTTAGGGGTAGCACCTGTGCATCCTCCTCGTCCGAATCAGATTCTAAACTTTCGGCCTCACTGGCAATGCCTGCATCACTGTCATAGTCCAGAACTTTGGACTTTCTTTTTTCTTTCCTATCTGCTGCTGTCTGTGCTTGTTTGAACTTGCTCCTTTGTGCACGAGCTGTTATCCTACTCACACCTATACTGTAAGGTCATAGGTTTATGAAGTGCATTTTTGAGTATCATGAAAGTATGTTTTGATTGTATAGTAGTGTAGAGTGCATTTTTGTGGTCATTTTGATATAAAGTTCATCGAATTTGGTCAAGTATTGAGAGAGTTATGGATTTCCGAAGTTTAATTAGTTTTGAGGTCGGTTGACGACTGTCCTTAATTCGCGGTGAGCGCGACCGTCGGATTGACCGACAGCGTCGAGCGATCTGGCCCGTTAGAATGAACTCGAACCTTCACGTAAGTTCGGCTGACGCGGAGTGCCGACTAGGTCGATTTACCTAGAAGTTTCGGTTTAGCCTAGCGCGTCTAAGATAGAATATTCTAGTAATATCGATGCATGTATGTGGACGTCAATTCGGCCCGACACNATCGATGCATGTATATGGACGTCAATTCGGCCCGACACGTCAGATTAGACTGATCTGGCTTACTCACGAATATTCTGGAAGGGACGATTTGACGAACACTTAGGAAAATCCGTAGCTTCCTCCTAGGGGGGAGCACTTGAGCAGAAAATTATAAATAGGCATAACTTCTTTGTTTCTTAGGTGTTTCCACTTCTGTAAATTTCTACGGGTTTGTAATGACAAGGCCTTTCATCGTACATCATTTGTGAGCAGTTTCCTGCTACTCAAAATGTTGAGTAATTTTCCTAAGCTTTGTTAGTGATATGCCGCTGCACTCTCTAGTATGATGGCAACTAGTTCCTTTCCTCGTGAGTCACTACGCTTCCACTAGGGCACTCTGCCCCTTTCATATAGGCCTCCCCCTCTTTCTCTTCTCGGCCACAGACAAAAGTTCCTCACTCTCATCAAGTTCCTCATCAGGCAAGGATAACTCTAGTCTAAGAGGAACAAGCGGGCCTTTCGAATAAGGCTGTGAGGGCTGGCTGTCAAACACACATGGTACTTTCTTTTTATACGCACCCGCGGCTAAACATTGCTCAAACCCGTCGTCGGCGTTAAGATGACCCTCTACAAAGTCAGCAGTAAACTTTACCTTTGTGCCATGATACTCAAACAAGACTTGAAAGAGAGTGTCATCCTTCTTCCCCTTCATTTCTTTCTTTACCTCTCCTCTCAAAAACACTTGTTCACATTCATCACCGAATTGCTCATATGCCCATACTCGTCCGAAATAAACTGAACTCACAAATATGTACAACCCTAGCATAGGACTCCTAGAACTCTCTCCTACAGCCATGACGGACGAACTCAAGAAGAGCGACAAAGAAGAAGGAAGAAGCAGTTGCTGTCAGTCGCGGAAAATTGCAATTCGAACAGACATTGAACAGGCGAAATTGATTTCGATCCAGATTTTGGATCGTACGTTTTCACCTGTACCTTTGTCTGTACTCGTCGGTTTTGTTTGCGAATTTAATCGCAGAATTCTTGCGATGTTCCCAATCGTTTGAACCTAATTTTGTAAAAAATGATTAATTATACAGAAAATGCTAGCCTAAACCAGGGAGCTCTCGAAATGCACCAAAATATGTGTGTTGCACCAAATGTGGTTCTACGGGCTATCTAGTGTTAACCCCATTAAAGCTCTCCAGAACTTTAAGGTGAATTTTGAGTCTCTGTCTGATATGATATTAGAAGGGAGCCCATGTTGGCATACTACATGGTTGTAGAACTGTCTCGCCGTTTCGAGTGCAGTCAATTTGACAGTTGTGGGGATAAAAATGACCATTTTTGTGAGTTTATCCACGACTACCAATATTGAATCATGCCCATTGGCCGTTCTTGGTAGTGAGACCACCCAGTCCATGGATATAGTTTCCCAGCGTCCAGCTGGGATGGACAGTGGTTGCAAGAGACCTCCGGGTGGTGTGTGCCGAGACTTATTACTCTGACACTGGTCACAGGACTTGACATATTTCAAGACTTCCCGGGGTAACCCCTCCCAATGGTAATGTTTTGCCAGTTTGCCAACAGTTTTGGCCTGCCCCAAATGTCCACCCAGGAGACTGTCATGCGCTTGACTCAGTAAGAGAGACCTTATTTCCAAGTTATTAGGAATGACCAGCTTCAGCCTGCCTGAAGTGGATTCAGTCACCCAGACCCCGCCCTTAAGCTTGTACCCGAGTGCAGTAGCACGACACACACCTGTAGTGGGGCTGGGCTCAAATGTTGGGTCAGAAAGGTAGGCTTTCCTAAGTTGTTCAAGGAAGGACTTTTTCACCTTTAGTGAAGTGAGTGCACAAAGGACTTTATCTACATCATGCTGACTATAGTTCCTTTCTTGCAAGTCAGGTCTTCTAGAGAGTGCATCAGCAGGATTTAACTTCCCTGGTTTGTAGTCGATCTGGACTTGGAGCTGCTCCAGCATCTGGCTCCAGCGGTTCTCCCTCCTCGACAGCTTGGACTTCTTCAGAAAGTGAGTCAGAGTGAAAGGGGAGAGGGTGCGGGGAGTGCGCCCATACACACTCACGCACCCTCACCCGCAAGTGGAAGCGTGCACGAGGACCTTTCCTAGTTGCATACACAAGGTGGAGTGGCCTGGTGGTATGCCACCCTTGCAAGAGTTAGAGGGCTACATGAGAGAGGAGTGGAAAAGAACTCACTTTATTAAGAAAAGTCGTGTACAAGATACGAAGGTTAAACTAGAATAAGCCCCCTCTACTTCCTTATGCTTCCCATTTATTCTTTAACTCTAAGTGTCCTCTCTAGCAAGGTACCTCCAGAACCTTCTCCTATGGCTCCTTCCATGTACTTGACCTTGCCTAGTTGGACAAGCTAGCACACTCACACGCACACAATCACACTCTAGAATTTTCTACTACACAATCCACTAACTCCTCACGGAGTTTCTAGAAATTCCACGATCACTTTGGCACTCTACGTAATTGTACGTACTTTCTGGAACCCTCATGTTTCAATGTCCTACTTTCTGGACTCCAACCGAAATTTTCGTCACTGGACCTGTCCTTGTCACTAAATAGAATCTGTGACATTAAAAACTCACTAAAAACTTCCAAAATTCATAACTATCTCAATACTTGTCCAAATGACTTGAAATAAAGACCAAAGTTCTTCTAAAATCAGACTCTATGCATATAAAATACTAGAAAGAAACAAACTACACTTTCATAACCTTACACAGAGCTAGATGATCTGTAATCACCTTAAAAGTTTTACCATGTAAGTATTCTCTCCACTGTTTGAACACATGAATGATAGCTAGCAGCTCTTTAACATGCACTGAGTAATTAATCTCTGCTGGATTAAATTTCATAGACTCGTACAACACAGGATGTCACTCCTGCCGTACCTTACCATCCTTTGTGGTTTAGTCAGCAGGCTGCAACAAAATAGCACCCATGGCAAAGTCAGAGGCATCAGTAACCACCTGCACCGGTCTGCTGGGGTCATACACGGCTACCATTGGGGCAAAACAAAGGGCATCTTTAAGGGTCTGGAAGGCAGCCTGCTCCTCTTCCCCCCACATATACCCTATGTCTTGCTTAGTAAGGTCAGTCAGTTTACTGGCCTTTGTGGAATAATTCTCAATAAATCTCCTATAATAGTTAGCCAACCCAAGGAAGGATCTAACTTCAGAGACAGACTGTGGTACTGGCCAGTCCCTTATGGTCTGGACTTTCATAGGATCCACACTGATGCCCTCTTTACTGACAACGTGGCCTAAGAATTCAATACTGTCTTTAAAAAAATCACACTTGCTCATTTTAGCATATAAGTGATTCGTTCTTAGAGTGTCCAAGACTGTCTTTATGTGTTCAGCGTGCTGAGCTTTATCTTTAGAGAAAATTAAAATATCATCCAGGGAAACTTGCACAAACTTATCCAAATTAGGTCTGAAAATGTCATTCATAGCACCCATGAAGGTGGCAGGAGCATTAGTCAGTCCAAATGGCATCACGTTGAACTCATAGTGTCCATATCGTGTGCGAAAGGCAGTCTTGTGTTCATCCCCCTCAGCGATTCTGATTTGATGATAACCACTCTTAAGATCTATCTTACTGAACACCTTAGCACCAGAGAAGGTATCAAGCAAGTCCTCGATCCTGGGTAAAGCATACTTGTTCTTTACTGTAATTCTGTTGAGGGCTCTGTAATCCACACACATCCGCATACTGCCATCCTTTTTCTTAACAAATAGGATAGGTGCGCCGTACGGCGATTTACTGGGAGAAATGTAACCATTTTCCTCCAGCTCTGCAATCTGTGTTTTCAACTCCTCGCTCTCCACATAAGACAAGCCATACGTGCGTTGCCAAGGTGGCTGACTCCCAGGTAATAGATCAATCCTATGATCTACTTCCCTCTTAGGGGGTAGTCCTGGAGGCATATTAAATACATCAGTGTACTGAGCAACAATTTTTGCAGCAGTAGGGTGCTCCGGAGGGCTTACCTTTTTCTCCACCACTTCTTCAGGTTGAGGAGGTACCTCTCTTAGCAGCAGACAGAACATTCTGTCTTCCTTCTGGTTCCAGCTTTTGACGAACTCCATTGCATACAGCAACTTGCATCCTTCTGGAAGCCTCTTCGTTTCCTTCATTCGCCATCCACACAGGACAAGAGGAAGAGCACTGGTGGGTGCCAAGTCTGTCTGCCCATCACTGGCTCCTCTCACTTTAACTGTACCTCTGCTCCAATACACTTCAGCTTGATGTCTATTAAGCCAGGACCTGCCTAGCACGAGATCATAAAAGCCAGTGTTGAGTACCTCAAATGTAAGCGTTTCAGTTAGAACTGCAATGCCAGAACCTAACTGGACCTCAATACACTTGGTTATAACTCCTTTCGGGATACTTGAGGCATCTCCAAGGAATATCTTTCTGTTCCCTTGGGTGACAGTTTGCAGCCTTAGCCGCTTAACTAAGTCCTTGTGAATAAAAGTATGTGACGCCCCTTTGTCAATTAATGCCCTCACCTTCCTACCTGCAATCATGCAATGCAGTAGGATAGGGGGGACTGTCTTTTCCTGACTTCCGCATTGTTCTCCTGACGTAGCAAAGAAATGTTGGACATCAGGTGGAACAAGAGCATCCAGAGTGTGCACTCTCTGGACGTCTATATTGCTGATGGTCTCCTTTATCTGGTTGTCAGGCATGCATAGTGAATCCAGTTCAGCAGGACCCATAATACCTGCTACGAGGGCAGCTAGTGACGACTCACTATCTCTAGCATCCTCACAGTCAGTAGACTGGATTACTGACCGTTGCTGTCTTTTAAAGGCTGGTCTTTTCTCTCGACTTTCGGAAGGTGCTTGACTGGACACTGTTCTCTGTAGTGGCCCAACTGTTGACAATGGTAGCAAGTGGATTTTGCTGAGGCTGGTCTCGGCTTAGTCCTACCACCACCTCTTCCATAGCCGCCTCGAGAGAAACCACCTCTACCTCTAAACTGTATGGCATTATACTCATACTCATATCCATCACCCTGATCATTCTCAGCCTGGTCTCCTTCAATTGCATTGTAGGAACCGTGGGGCTTTTTGAAAGCCTTAGACACCAAAGCATTACTCTGGCGCTTGTGATTGAACTGCTGCTGATCCCAGGCGTCAGCATCCTGGATCAAGTCAGCCAGTTTCTCATACTTTTTCTCAGCGAAATGACCAGAGACTTCGACTTCCAAGCCATACCTGAAGTATGCTATCCTATACCGTTCTGGCAAGCCTAAGTGCTTCATCATGTTCTCTTGGAACTTTTGAGCAAACTCAGCAACTGAAGTGGTCTGCTTCAGTGTCAGGGAGATCATCGCATAGATAGCTTTCTCCTGCTGGTTGATGACATCAAACTTCTCATGCAGCTTCTCGACAAACTCTACCCACGTAGGGTCACCGATTTGCCGAGCCTTACGCTCTCCTTTCCAGTAAAGCCACCAGTCTGCGGCACTGCCTTTTAGTAGCGCATCGGTGTGCCTGACCTTCTCGTAATCTTGCAGTTCTGGGTAGTTCTCCAGCCACTGCTCAACATCCGCGAGAAACTTGATCAGGTAATATTTTCTGTTTCCCTCAGGATCATAGTCCTGGGGAGGTTTTGGCTTGGGCTTACTAGGCCCTCGCCCACCACCACTAGTGGTTTGAGACCCCAGTTGGTCTCTGTCCCGCAGTAGAGACATTATGATTCTTTTGTCCTCCTGTTGGGACTGATACATGGTCGCCATTTGCGACTGCATCCGAACGAACAATGCTCCCAAGTCTACACTCTGGGGTGGTAGATTAGCAAATGCAGCAGCAGCATTGACCTCTACTTGTTGAGTAGTGTCCTCAACAGTCCCTCTCGCTCCTGCAGCACCAATTCCTGCCGCATTCAGCCGGTCACGTATTTGACCTAGGGGTACATTGAGTTGTACGGCAGGAGGTGGGTTCAGAACATTGGCCCTTGATGTCATAAATTCCTCGACAGTGCGCTCGTCAGCTGGCTGTCCTTCCCTCCTTTCTGTATCTTCAGCGGCCTTTGCTACTTGTTCAGCTTCTAGCCTGGCTCTCTCCTTCTCAGCTTGCTGTGCTGCGACTGCGGCAATAGCAGCTGCCTCATTTGCAGCCTCCCTAGCTGCAGTATCTGGTACTGCTTCAGAATAGGTACGATTTCCCGCTACATGGCTTTCCGCCTGGTTTTCGACATTCTCGTTATACTGGTTCTCCGTGTCTTGGGAATTGCTAGTTTGAGACCTTGTCCTTACCATACAAAAAAGACTGTGATAACTGCTCCGATACCACTGAAATGAATCGACTTACCAAATAGGCGATTAACAATTAATAAAGATCTTTATATCAGCAAGTAATCTTTATGGTATTTTTCGTTAACTGGTTAAACGGCAAAGGACAACACACTAGCAGTGAATAATACTCGTAAGTCAAATGCGAGTAAACTAGCATCAATGATGCAAATCAGTAAACTCATACATAAGCAAGGTTAGAAGACAGTGCGTATCAATGGCTTCTCGCCTTGGATTCAGATGTCTCTCAGTAAGCTGTACAAGAGAGTTGGCCTCGTTTCCGAATGCCGAATTCGAGAGCAATGCCTAGCATATGTACATGGAATGAGTTCTACTGTTCAACGGAAAGTGCGATGGCACCGCCGACCCGGGAGTTAACCACGTTGGTAGGACCTCGGTTAACCAAATCCACCGCCATCTCCCATCATCCCGAATCGCCATCCATCATAGGGATGTCATTTGGCCATTCATCTAGCATACCACACTTAGATGCATATCGAGCCAGCTCGCTGCTACCGAGTACGGAAGTCAGCTGGCTGTCAAAGAATGTGTCAGCAAGCTGACTTAAGCTGACTTCAGTCTGCTGCATCCAGCTGAGTCATTAACGCTGAAAGTAGGCATCGGTCAATCCGACGGTCGCGCTCACCGCGAATTAAGGACAGTCGTCAACCGACCTCAAAACTAATTAAACTTCGGAAGTCCATAACTCTCTCAATACTTGACCAAATTCGATGAACTTTCTATCAAAATGATCACAAAAATGCACTCTACATTTCTATGCAATCAAAACATACTTTCAAGAAACTCAAAAATGCACTTTGTATACCTATGACCTTACAGTGCCAAATTCCAGAAATACATTAACTATCAAGAAGTCATCTCCCTTTCAAGAAGGTACCACTTGTGTTCAAAGATCCTTGTCTTGAATAGATAAAGTATTCTATTTTACTAAGTACTTTATCTATCTATTTCACTACAAATCGTGTCGAATAGAGATCCAAGATTCACAAGTCATTTCTGGAAAATCCCTTCAAGAATTTGGGTACATCGTTGGATATGTCCACTGCTTACCACCCGCAATCGGATGAACAAACATAGCGTATGAATTGTACCCTAAAGACCTCTCTAAAGGCCTACGTGTCTTCTATGGAGCAAGATTGGGACATGTACTTGACCCCCTTGGAGTTTGCCTATAACAATACGACGTAGGCCTCTACCCAAGAGTCCTCATTCTTCCTCAACTATAGCTTCCATTTGATTACGCCACTGAGCTTCACGGCTAGCCAAGATAAAGTACCTGCAGCCAGAGATTTTTTGAAGACATTAGAAGCTGCCTTTATTGCAGCAAAAAAAGCTCTACGACAAGCGCAAGATGCTCAAGCAAGAGTCGCAAACAGGTCCAAATGTAAGACTATCAAAATGTAGTTTGTATCTTCTAGCATTTTTTTATGCATAGAGTGTGATTTTAGAAGAATTTTGGCCTTTATTTTAAGTCATTTGGACAAGTATTGAGAAAGTTATAAAGGAGGTTTTAGTGAGTTTTTAGTGTTGGAGATTCAATTTAGTGACAAGGACAGGTCGAGTGACAAAAATTTGGTTGGAGTCCAGAAAGTAGGACATTACATTATGAGATTCTCAAAAACTACGTACAATTACGTAGAGTGCCAAAGTGTAATGAATCAGTATATTAGTCGATATAATATTCATTTAAATATAATAGTTAATTAAGTTCAGCCTGCTGAACTTTAGTTAATAGTCAGTCTGCTGGACTTTACATAATTATCAGTTTGCTGACTCAGTCGAAAGCAGCAGGCTGAAATTCCATATAAGTCAGCTTGCTGACACATTCTTTGACAGCAAGCTGACTTCCGTACTCGGTAGCAGCGAATTGCCTTGATATGCATCTAAGTGCGATATGCTAGATGAATAGCCAGATGACATCCCTATGATGGATGGCTATTCGGGATGATGGGAGATAACAGTGGATTTGGTTAACCGAGGTCCTACCAACGTGGTTAACTCCCGGGTCGGCGGTGCCATCGCACTGACCGTTGAACAGTAAACTCATTCCATGTACATACGCTAGGCATTGCTCTCGAGTTAGGCATTCGGAAACGAGGCCAACTCTCTTGTACAGCTTACTGAGAGAACTCTGAATCCAAGGCGAGAAGCCATTGATACGCACTGTCTTCTAACCTTGCTTATGTATGAGTTTACTGATTTGCATCATTGATGCTAGTTTACTCGCATTTGACTTACGAGTATTATTCCCTGCTAGTGTATTGTCCTTTGCCGTTTAACTAGTTAACGGAAATACCATAAGATTACTTGCTGATATAAAGATCTTTATTAATTGTTAAGTCGATTCATTTCAGTGGTATCGGAGAATTTATCACAGTCTTCTTTGTATGGTAAGAACAAGGTCTCAAACTAGCAACTCCCGAGACATGGAGAACCAGGATAACGAGAATGTCGAAAACCAGGCGGAAAGCCATGTAGCGGGAA
>WELA01012669.1:16353-28494 GCA_009602735.1 Mesotaenium endlicherianum
AGGGCCAATGTTCTGAACCCACCTCCTGCCGTACAACTCAATGTACCCCTAGGTGAAATACGTGACCGGCTGAATGCGGCAGGAATTGCTGCTGCAGGAGCAAGAGGGATTGTTGAGGACACTACTCAGCGAGTAAATGCCAATGCTGCTGCTGCATTTGCTAATCTACCACCCTAAAATGTAGACTTGGGAGCATTGTTCGTTCAGATGCAGTCGCAAATGGCGACCATGTATCAGCCCAAGCAGGAGGACAAAAGAATCATAATGTCCCTACTGCGGGACAGAGACCAACTGGGGTCTCACACCACTAGTGGTGGTGGCCGAGGGCCTAGTAAGCCCAAGCCAAAACCTCCCCAGGACTATGATCCTGAGGGAAACAGAAAATATTACCTGATCAAGTTTCTCGCGGATGTTGAGCAGTGGCTGGAGAATTACCCAGAACTGCAAGATTACGAGAAGGTCAGGCACACCGGTGCGCTACTGAAAGGCAGTGCCGCAGACTGGTGGCTTTACTGGAAGGAAGAGCGTAAGGCTCGGCAACTCGGTGACCCTACGTGGGTAGAGTTTGTCGAGAAGTTGCATGAGAAGTTTGATGTCATCAACCAGCAGGAGAAAGCTATCTATGCGATGATCTCCCTGACACTGAAGCAGACCACTTCAGTTGCTGAGTTTGCTCAAAAGTTCCAAGAGAACATGATGAAGCAGCCTGATTTGCCAGAACGGTATAGGATAGCATACTTCAGGTATGGCTTGAAATCCGAGGTCTCTGGTCATTTTGCTGAGAAAAAGTATGAGAAACTGGCTGACTTGATCCAGGATGCTGACGCCTGGGATCAGCAGCAGTTCAATCACAAGCGCCAGAGTAACGCTTTGGTGTCTAAGATTGTCAAAAAGCCCCACGGTTCCTACAATGCAGTTGAAGGAGACCAGGCTGAGGATAATCAGGGTGATGAATATGAGTATGAGTACAATGCTATTCAGTCTAGAGGTAGAGGTGGTCCCTCTCGAGGTGGCTATGGAAGGGGTGGTGGTAGGACTAAGCCGAGACCAGCCTCAGCAAAATCTACTTGCTACCATTGTCAGCAGAAAGGCCACTACAGAGAACAGTGTCCGGTCAAGCACCTGCCTAAGGTCGAGAGAAAAGACCAGCCTTTAAAAGACAGCAACAGTCAGTAATCCAGTCTACTGACTGTGAGGATGCTAGAGATAGTGAGTCGTCACTAGCTGCCCTCGTAGCAGGTATTATGGGTCCTGCTGAACTGGATTCACTATGCATGCCTGACAAACAGATAAAGGAGACCATCAGTAATATAGACGTCCAGAGAGTGCACACTCTGGATGCTCTTGTTCCACCTGATGTCCAACATTTCTTTGCTACGTCAGGAGAACAATGCGAAAGTCAGGAAAAGACAGTCCCCCCTATCCTACTGCATTGCATGATTGCAGGTAGGAAGGTGAGGGCATTTGTTGACGGAGGGGCGTCACATACTTTTATTCACAAGGACTTAGTTAAGCGGCTAAGGCTGCCTACTGTCACCCAAGGGAATAGAAAAATATTCCTTGGAGATGCCTCAAGTATCCCGGGAGGAGTTATAACCAAGCCTATTGAGGTCCAGTTAGGTTCTGGCATTGCAGTTCTAACTGAAACGCTTACATTTGAGGTACTCAACACTGGCTTTTATGATCTCGTGCTAGGCAGGTCCTGGCTTAATAGACATCAAGCTGAAGTGTGTTGGAGCAGAGGTACAGTTAAAGTGAGAGGAGCCAGTGATGGGCAGACTGACTTGGCACCCACCAGTGCTCTTCCTCTTGTCCTGTGTGGATGGCAAATGAAGGAAAAGAAGAGGCTTCCAGAAGGATGCAAGTTGCTGAATGCAATGGAGTTCGTCAAAAGCTGGAACCAGAAGGAAGACAGAATGTTCTGTCTGCTGCTAAGAGAGGTACCTCCTCAACCTGAAGAAGTGGTTGAGAAAAAGGTAAGCCCTCCGGAGCACCCTACTGCTGCAAAAATTGTTGCTCAGTACACTGATGTGTTTAACATGCCTCCAGGACTACCCCCTAAAAGGGAAGTAGATCATAGGATTGATCTATTACCTGGTAGCCAGCCACCCTGGCAACGCACTTATGGCTTGTCTTATTTGGAGAGCGAGGAGTTGAAAACACAGATTGCAGAGCTGGAGGAAAATGGTTACATTTCTCCCAGTAAATCACCGTACGGCGCACCTATCCTATTTGTTAAGAAAAAGGATGGCAGTATGCGGATGTGTGTGGATTACAGAGCCCTGAACAGAATTACAGTAAAGAACAAGTATGCTTTACCCAGAATCGAGGACTTGCTTGATACCCTGTCTGGCGCTAAGGTGTTCAGTAAGATAGATCTCAAGAGTGGTTATCATCAAATCAGAATTGCTGAGGGGGATGAACACAAGACTGCTTTCCGCACACGTTATGGACACTATGAGTTCAACGTGATGCCATTTGGACTGACTAATGCTCCTGCTACCTTTATGGGTGCTATGAATGACATTTTCAGACCTTATTTGGATAAGTTTGTGCAAGTTTTCCTGGATGATATTTTAATTTTCTCTAAAGATGAAGCTCAGCACACTGAACACTTAAAGAAAGTGCTGGACACTCTGCGGAAAAATCACTTGTATGCTAAAATGAGCAAGTGTGATTTCTTTAAGGAAAGTATTGAATTCTTAGGCCACGTTGTCAGTAAAGAGGGCATCAGTGTGGATCCTAAGAAAGTCCAGACCATAAGGGACTGGCCAGTACCACAGTCTGTCTCTGAAGTTAGATCCTTCCTCGGGTTGGCTAACTACTATAGGAGATTTATTGAGAATTATTCCACAAAGGCCAGTAAACTGACTGACCTTACTAAGAAAGACATCGGGTATGTGTGGGGGGAAGAGCAGCAGGCTGCCTTCCAGACCCTTAAAGATGCCCTTTGTTCTGCCCCAGTGCTAGCCGTGTATGACCCCAGCAAACCGGTGCAGGTGGTTACTGATGCCTCTGATTTTGCCATGGGTGCTATTTTGTTGCAGCCTGCTGACAAAACCACAAAGGATGGTAAGGTACGGCAGGAGTGGCATCCTGTGTTGTATGAGTCTATGAAATTTAATCCAGCGGAGATTAATTACTCAGTGCATGATAAAGAGCTGCTAGCTATCATTCATGTACTCAAACAGTGGAGAGCATACTTACATGGTAAAGCTTTTAAGGTGATTACAGATCATCTAGCTCTGACCCACTTTCAGAAGAAGTCCAAGCTGTCGAGGAGGGAGAACCGCTGGAGCCAGATGCTGGAGCAGTTCCAAGTCCAGATCGACTACAAACCAGGGAAGTTGAATCCTGCTGATGCACTCTCTAGAAGACCTGACTTGCAAGAAAGGAACTTTAGTCAGCATGCTGTAGATAAAGTCCTGTGTGCACTCACTTCACTAAAGGTGAAAAAGTCCTTCCTTGAACAACTTAGGAAAGCCTACCTTTCTGACCCAACATTTGAGCCCAGCCCCACTACTGGTGTGTGTCGTGCTACTGCACTCGGGTATAAGCTCAAGGGAGGGGTCTGGGTGACTGAAACCACTTCAGGCAGGCTGAAGCTGGTCATTCCTAATAACTTGGAAATAAGGTCTCTCTTACTGAGTCAAGCTCATGACAGTCTCCTGGGTGGACATTTGGGGCAGGCCAAAACTGTTGGCAAACTGGCAAAACATTATCATTGGGAGGGGTTACCCCGGGAGGTCTTGAAATATGTCAAGTCCTGTGACCAGTGTCAGAGAAATAAGTCTCGGCACACACCACCCGGAGGTCTCTTGCAACCGCTACCCATCCCAGCGGGACGCTGGGAAACTATATCCATGGACTGGGTGGTCTCACTACCAAGAACTGCCAACGGGCATGATTCAATACTGGTAGTCGTGGATAAACTGACAAAAATGGTCATTTTTATCCCCACAACTGTCAAAGTGACTGCACTCGAAACAGCGAGACAGTTTTACAACCATGTAGTATGCCAACATGGGCTCCCTTCTAATATCATCTCAGACAGAGACTCAAAATTCACCTCTAAGTTCTGGAGAGCTTTAATGGGGTTAATGGGAGTCAAACAGCTGCTCAGCACAGCAAACCACCCTCAGACTGATGGGCAGACTGAAAGAACTAACCGAGTTCTGCAGGAGGTGCTGAGAGCATATATTAACCAAAAACAAGATAATTGGGATGACCTGTTGCCTCAAATTCAGTTTGCGGTCAACAGTGCGGTGCACGCGTCAACGGGCAAAACTCCTTTTGAACTCAGCCTGGGTAGAGTCCCTAAGTCTCCTCTAGATGTGCTAGGGGAATCTTTAACTCACCCTGAAGGGATTGACAACCCGGTCTCCCTCCAGTTAACTCAGGAGTTTGCTGACACCCTGTCAGAAGTCCAACGAAACTTGCACACGGCCCAAGAAAACCAACAAAAATACGCTAATCAACACCGTCGGGAACTGACATTTTCCAAGGGGGATTTAGTCAAACTGCATTCTCAGCACCTGTACCTCCCTGGTGTGGTCAAGAAAAAGCTTGGCCCTGTCTGGGTCGGTCCATATTCGGTGGTCCGTCGTGTCGGTCAGAATGCTTACAAACTGAACATGTCAGCTGAATACAAGGGGCACCCGGTCTTTAATGTCTCCTTCCTGGAACCGTACATCAAAGGTGATACACTGTTCACAGGTCGGTTCCCTGTCCAACCGGGACCGGTCCCCGCTGTCCGGGACGGCGACCCTGAGGAATATGAGGTCGATGAGATTTTAGACGCTCGCTCGGTCCGTCGATCGTCTAAATATGTCATGAAATACCTCATTCGATGGAAGGGTTACGATGCCTCTGGGGACACTTGGGAGTTTAAGGACCACTTGACCAATGCCAAAGGGGCGTTGACACGGTTCCACCTTCGGGCCGCTGGAGTCCCTCCATAACTGTCATTTCAGTTGACACGGGAAGGTGACAGGCGGTCCTGTCTCCATTTAAGTTGGAGGGGAAAATATATGACAGTTAGTGAGCGAGAGCGATAAAAACACACTCATACGTTTATGTGTAGCGCATCGCAACTACGTCAACTTTTAGCAATCATCCTGTAAGGTAAACAGCAGCGAAGCCACTATACTAAATACTAACATACTTCCTGCAATCCCTATGACAAAGGTCCATATCCTACTAACTTGTGCCCTGGTTACATGTGCAGGATGGCGCCCACCACACAAAAGGAGGACAGAAAGCGCAAGGCAGAAGAAGCCAGGAGGACAATGGAGCAATACCAGAAGGAGCTGGCGGCGACGTCCCTCACCAGGAGAGAACAAGAAAGGGTCCGCAAGCAACAAGAGGCGGCAGAAGAGGCACAGAGGAAGAAGGATCAGGAAGCGGAAAACCTCAGGAAGGCTGAGGAGGAGAGACAGAAGAAACAGCAAGAAGAAGCGGCAGCGGCAGAAGAGGAGAAAAGAAAAAAGATTGAAGCGGACAGACAGAAGAGCTTGGCCACTTACAGGTATACTGTGGTGGGTGGCCAAAACTTCGATAACCTGAAGGAAGCATTGCTGGCAGCCCAGGAGATCAACAGGCTGGAACAGACAACACTGCTACAGAAGGAAGGAGCTACAGCACTGGACAGGTACATCGAGACACACACCGGCGTGGTCCTTTACGAAGATTATGCTAAAATGGTGGGCTATACAGCAGAGCAGGCCCGGTATCACGCAGATGATTCAGAGGACAAGCCGGTCCCCATACCGGGAATAGTGGGAGATCAAAGACTCCTCCGGATGGTGAGCATGCGGCCCGATAGCTTTAAGGATACGGTATTCTACCTCACACTCTTTCCAGCTTACAATGAAGTTGAGAGAAGGAGCTGGGAGTACTTGGCCAGGGAAGCAGGACAGCAGATGTTCTCTCCTCACTGGTTCCCGTGTAAACTGAGGAAGGCTGAGCACGGACCCCAGTACTACCAGCAGCCAACAGACTGGAGGTGGATGACCGTCACAAATAAGAAGCAGGAGTGTGACCGAGCCCAACCGGATGACTTCCACTATGGCCTAGACGGCTATCTCATCCTACCACCTCACATTGCCCCTTGGGACCCCAGGCTGAATGGATGCCTGAGCAATATGAATGCAGAGACCAAGGAACATAGGAGGAGGGGAAGAGAGTACTTCTCTAAGGGAAAGCATGCCTTTGTCAAATGGGCAAAGAATGCAGGCCGGATAGATATCAGTAGGCTGAAGGCCAAGCAACCTCCAGCGCGCCCTAAGAAAGGGAGGTCGGTAGACTACTCCATGTCTACTAGGGAGCAGGACGACTTAGTGGACGAGACCCCTACTCTCTCCGAGGAGGAGGATGAGGAGGATGAGGAAGAAGAACAAGGCAGAGGAGAAGCATCAGCAGCAGGTACTCAGGATACCCAGGGACAGGCAGTGGCACTTCCTAAAGAACGACGATCAGGTGTGTGGAATGTGATCCCCGTTATGGCGACAACTGGATCCCGCGCTCGCTCCCCCAGCCCACCTGCCCAAGCAAGGGAAGAAGCTGATCTGACTGTACTGGGCAGCAGACACAAACAGAAATCCCCAGAGGACAGGGGTGCCAGAAGAGGGACACGCGGGTGGGCCAGAGGTATGCCAGCCTCCCTTTCCGCTCAGGGGCATGTACCTCTAGCCAATGTATTTCAGCATCCTACTGGAGTGCCTGTCTATGTGGGAATCAACACCCAAGTGGTTGAAGAGCAGGCCACCATCCTCCGTTCTCCTTGAGGGCCAACTTTAGAGCAAACAGGGTTCTTTAGAAGGCCAGCTGACAGACCTAGAGGACTGTCCAGATCGAGGTCCAGATCTCCGTCTCCTGACCCTGAAGCCCCAGGAACAACCCCTTAAGGTGACACGCTGAAGAGGCAGTCAGTAAGGGAGGCTGGTCAGGTTCAGTTCCCTTATTTAAAATTTCTGCAGTTTAATGTTGTCGAGGCGACAACAAGTTAAGTTGGAGGGATTGTAATGAATCAGTATATTAGTGGATATAATATTCATTTAAATATAATAGTTAATTAAGTTCAGCCTGCTGAACTTTAGTTAATAGTCAGTCTGCTGGACTTTACATAATTATCAGTTTGCTGACTCAGTCGAAAGCAGCAGGCTGAAAGTCCATATAAGTCAGCTTGCTGACACATTCTTTGACAGCAAGCTGACTTCCGTACTCGGTAGCAGCGAACTGCCTTGATATGCATCTAAGTGCGATATGCTAGATGAATGGCCAGATGACATCCCTATGATGGATGGCTATTCGGGATGATGGGAGATGGCGGTGGATTTGGTTAACCGAGGTCCTACCAACGTGGTTAACTCCCGGGTAGGCGGTGCCATCGCACTGACCGTTGAACAGTAAACTCATTCCATGTACATATGCTAGGCATTGCTCTCGAGTTCGGCATTCGGAAACGAGGCCAACTCTCTTGTACAGCTTACTGAGAGAACTCTGAATCCAAGGCGAGAAGCCATTGATACGCACTGTCTTCTAACCTTGCTTATGTATGAGTTTACTGATTTGCATCATTGATGCTAGTTTACTCGCATTTGACTTACGAGTATTATTCCCTGCTAGTGTATTGTCCTTTGCCGTTTAACTAGTTAACGGAAATATCATAAGATTACTTGCTGATATAAAGATCTTTATTAATTGTTAATCGCCTATTTGGTAAGTCGATTCATTTCACAAAGTAATTGTGAAAATTCTAGAAACTCCTTGAGGAGTTAGTGGATTGTGTAGTAGAATATTCTAGAGCGTGATTGTGTGCGTGTGAGTGGACTAGCTTGTCCAACTAGGCAAGGTCACCTACATGGAAGGAGCCATAGTAGAAGGTTCTGGAGGTACTTTGCTAGAGAGGACACTTAGAGGTGAATCATAAAAAGAGAGAGTCTAGTCTTTTCTAGTCTAGTCTAACTTTCTTATCTTGTAACGACTTTTCTTAATAAAGGGAGTTCATTTCCACTCCTCTCATGTAGCCCTCTCTCTTTTGCAAGGGTGGCACACCACCAGGCCACTCCACCTTGTGTATGCAACTAGGAAAGGTCCTCGTGCACGCTTCCACCTGCGGGTGAGGGTACGTGAGTGTGTATGGCGCACTCCTCACATCCTTCCCCCTTTCACATGGTATTGGAGCTACCTAGTTGCTTCATTTGGAGAAGGAGTTTTGGTTGGTGATGCTTGTAGAAGTGTAGAGAGGGTAGAGAGGAGAAGCAAGGAAAGTTGCTAAGGGCAGCCATGAAGGTGTTGATGCAAGCTACCATCTCACTCTCTTGAAGGAGGGAGGAGATGGGAAAAGAGAGATCCTCCAAGAAACGTTAACTTGGATGAAACCAGATTTTTGTACGTCTTCTTTGTAGTGTGAGGAGGTTGCCCAAGCATGGAAGTGATATGAGTAATATAGAGCACCCTTTTCTTGAGTATGGAGACATATGAGCATGAAGAAAATCTGGAGTTCACACGGCTGGATTTTTCCTTGAAGATGCAAGCTCTTTAGTGTTAAGCTCTTTCTTTGAGGAGGGGGCTTAGCATAGAGGTGTTGGTGGCTAGAAAGGAGTACGTGCCCATCTTTATTTCAGGTTGTCAATGAAGGTGGAGAGGATAGTAAGAGTAGGCAACCAAGAACTTAGCAAGCATGTGTACTTGCAAGTCTTGGAGTTTTGGCGGGCATAGCACTCGCAAGCTCAAGAGGAGCTCATGAGAAGCTCAAGAGAGGGTACATCGAGATGTTGCAAAAAGTTGGCCAAGTATGTGGCCAGATTTGGGTTGCCTTGCATCACTCTTATATAGCCACTGGATATTATTGGCCAGCCATGATGGAGCTTGGCACTTTGTATGGAGATTGGAGAAGCCTCAAGTGAAGAGAAGCGCCGTGGAGAAGGCTTGGAGCAAGAAGAAGTGATGCAGATTTTTCTTCAAGATAGATATGGAGTCTTTCAAGTTCAGATTTCTCTTTTCTTAAGAAGGAGACTAATATGAAGTTGAGAGCTATGATGAAGACAAGTTTATGGTGTGGAAGAAGAAGCAAGGTATGAAGTTTGTGCAAGAGGGCTAGTGCAAGAGATGTCTCCCACTAGAAGTGCGTGTGCCAATAGTTTTGTAATGGCATAGTTAAGGGGCAGATTTTGGTGCATCTATGGAAGCTCTTCATGTGAAAGTAGAGCACCAAGGCAAGTTGGGTTTAGTAGTAAGAAGTGTCATTGGGGTGACCAAGGCTAGAGTGCACTCAAGAAGCTAAGCATGTGGAAGGAGTTGTACAGAAAGAGTAGCTTATCCTCTAGTGCTTTAGTGCACGGGTCAAGTGAAGACCAAGGAGGAGTATGGTCAAGTGAACATAGTAGATAAGACCACAAGTTGCTACCTTCAGTTTGCTAGCAAAGAAGCGACGCGGGAAGGTGAAGGTGAAAGAGAAGCGCTTGTGTTGGTGACCTTGGCCCAGTCATCGCATGTAGCAAGCGTGTTTTCTAACAACCTTGGCGAGCGCGCATCGCCGGTGGAGCAAGTAGAGGTGTATGATCCCCTTGCTCATATATAGAGCAGACTCCAATTGCTCAAGTGGAGGAGCTCCTAGAAAGTGAGCTCAAGAGAAGCCCGCTTGCAAGACAAAGTGTGTGCGAGCACAAGATGAGGTCCAAGCACTAAGACTATGTGCGTTTGCCCAAGTTATGGAGCTCATGGAGGTAATCCAGATGTGTTTCTTGGAGCCTTGTGCAAAGGCTGACCTTTAAAAAGAGCCAGGAGTATGTGGGAGTGAGCATCTAGCCAAGAAGAAGACTATGATGGAGTTTGGTGCACCACGAGCAAGACTACGCGCTCATGCCTTGTGAAGATTATTATCGTCGCTTGATGGATACTACGACTTTATGGATATGGACCTATGAGGAGGAGACCAAGTGTTATGGGGCTGATATGTCTTGCCTAAGATGGAGATATATGACAAAGACCTAGACATGAAGCTAGGAGAATCAGCGCCTATACAAGCAAGCACGAGAGAGGCGTAAAATTTGGACTTGGACACTCGAGTGGTAAGCACCTTACCTTCAAGATGAGGGGAGGGAGTGTTATAGTTGTTTATAGTGCTTGTAAGCAAGGTCAAGCCAGTCCCATGAGTTCATTTGTAACTAAGAGATGTGAAGTGGAAAGAAGTTTGAGAGCAAGTGCTTGGAAGATACTCAAATCCTTCCATGTTTGAGGATTTTACGGGTAGACGAGCGCGAGGGTAAAAGTTGGGCAGATTATGGCTACCTTTTGCCTATTTAAGAGAGAGTGAGAAATATTTTGCCTACAAGTCCTACATGAGGTAATAGACCTGGTATAAGGCCTGTCCTGAGTCAAAGTCAAGTTTCAGAATCAGGGGTTTAAGCATGTGCCAGTTGTAGGCGCGGGAGCTTGATACGTGTTGCGCGCGTGTGCGTCCTACGAGCGTGAGGCACAAAGTGACAATCTCGTTTGAGTGTTAGACTTTGATTCAGATTCTGAAATTTTGTGGAGAGGTAGTCCTATGGGTTTGAATTTAGAAAAAGTACCATGTTAATAAAAATATTAATTTAAGTCCTGACAGTGCCACATGGAGGTCTGCTGGACTGCCGTGCGAGCCACATGTGTGAGGCAAGGCGCAATCTGATTTCATGGTCTTAAACTTATAAACTCAGGGGAAAAAGAGCATACCAGTGAGTTCAAAGGGGTGATACTATGTAAATGGCACAACTTTCAGGCTAAAAATGTCAAAAAAAGTCAGGGGGGTGCCATTTGGCGTCTTGAGAGGTCACCACGAGTCAAGCACACAAGTCAGAGAGTGCAAGACCTCTACAAGGAGTATGGCTTAGAGCTAGAGGTAGCTAAGTGTGCGAGAAGGTTCAAGAACATAGTGGACTTAGGTTCATGGTGTAATCTGGTCAAAATTATAAGAGCACCACGAGTAAGCCACATGGCGCGACGAGGCGTTGCCACTTGTCCAAGAGGGCGAAGAATGAGTATTTTGGCGATTTGGCGGACTATTATGCCTTGGATCCAGCTTTGGAGTATGTGGAAATGATGGAGGGAGTATGTTACATCTCTTATGAAGATATTGGCCTATTCAAAAACAAAGGAGCTGAAGAGAAGATGCACTTGTGTTAGGAGACGCCATGTGTGGAGCCAACGTATGCGATGGAGCTTTTACTAAGTGGAGCAAGTTTGGAGCATTAAATATCATCCTGGAGCCTGTTCAAGACCTGCAACTTGTATAATATATGTGTATATGTGTTTTTCTAGCGTATATGTGAGCTCGGTTCCTCATATGACGTCACTTATGCTTAGTATGGGCCGAGGACGTCGCATGTTGAGGAGGGGGATGATGTAAGGTTATCAAAGTGTAGTTTGTGTAGTGAAACAGATAGATAAAGTACTTAATATAACAGAATACTTTATCTATTCAAGACAAGGATCTTTGAACACAAGTGGTAGCTTCTTGAAAGAGAGATGGCTTCTTGAAAGTTAATATATTTCTGGATTTTGGCAAGTACAAGAGTGATTCTGGAATGTCTTTCTATGTTCTAGCTCTTGTTTATATACTTGCTACATAAGTAATTTCTAGGAAGGTGTATGTTGATGTGTTGGCACCCAACACATCCCAAAACTTGCCACCTCTTTCTAGAATAATGTACACATGTCCTTTTGACCTAAAAATGGCACATTTGACTTTTGCCACATGGAGTTCTTCTAGGTCTTTCCTCTAACTTCGAAAATGCCTTGGAAGGTTCAAAGGACATGAACCAAGTTACTAGAGTACCTATTCACACTTGACTCCACACAATACTACTCCAAATATATTTGAAAACATTAAAATATTTGCAAACTAATATATAATAACTCAAATCACTACATCACCCCCCCGATAGAATAAGCGACGTCTCGGCGCGTCAATCCAGGTCTTACACATGTGGAGCAAACTAGTCAACAGTTTCAAGTCAGATGCCACACATGTGAGGAGGACTAGTCAAAGGCGCCAAGTCAGGTGCTACACATGTAAGGTAGACTAGGCAAGGTCGTAGGTGGTGTGACCTTATTGGCTAGCCTACTCCTTAATGATAAAGAAAATTGTACAAGTTGGCC
>WELA01012669.1:29472-40778 GCA_009602735.1 Mesotaenium endlicherianum
TCTTTGGCATGTGTCACAGCTCCTGCAGTACTCCTTGACTTGCTTAGACATGCCTGGCCAACAATAAGTCCTAGCTAGAACGCCCGTGGTCCTTAGGATTCCAAAGTGTCCTCCAAGAGGGTTGTCGTGTGCTTCTCGTAGAAGCAAGAGCCGGAGGTCTAAGTCATTAGGAACACATCTCTGGCCCGTATCTTGCCTCACCCAATAATTGCCTTCTTGCTTCTTGCATGGGTCCAAGGCTGCTTCTCCGTTCTTGTAGTAAGCGTCTCTTTCATAGGCGGCTGAAAATTGAGCTTCCAGATCTGTCTTCAGGGATGCCATCACTGCGTTTCATTGCAGTCTTGAGAGGGGGTCAGCCGGGTTTGTCAAGCCGGGCTGGTACTGAATCGTGATGTTGTATTGTTGCAAGTATCCGCTCCATCTTGCTTGTCTCCTTGAGAGATACGGCTGCGTCTGGAGGTGCTTTAACGCCTCGTGGTCCGTGGTGACCAGTACTTTGCGTCCTTCAACGTAGCAGCGCCAAACCTTCAAGGCATGTACAATCGCCAATGCCTCTCGCTCCGTGGTTGTATAATTTTGCTCGGCTGGATTTAGCTTCCTTGACTCGTAGGCGATGGGCTGCAGTCCCTTGCCTTGGTCTTGAAGCAGGATTGCTCCTATTGCATAGGAAGATGCATCGGTGATGACGTGGAAGGGCCAATCTGGGTTTGGACTTGGGAGTGTGAGCACCGGGGATGTGGTCAATCTTCGCTTTAACTCTTGAAATGCCTCTTCCTCTTTCTCGGTCCATGTATATAGCCTGTCCTTCTTGAGTAGATCTGTCAGGGGGGCTGCTATGTGCGAGAAGCCTTGGATGAATTTTCTGTACCAATTGGCAAATCCCAAGAATGACTGGAGTTCTTTCTTGGTCGTGGGGGTTGGCCATTCCTCCACCACCGTGGTCTTCTTGGGGTCTATCTTGATGCCATCAGCAGTCACGTGGAGACCTAGGAACTCCACTTCTTGTTTGGCAAACTCGCATTTTGACTCCTTCGCAAACAGCTTGTTTTGCTTCAATACTTCAAGGACTTCTTTCAAGTGTCTCGCATGCTCTTCAAGGGTCTTGCTGTAGATAAGGATGTCATCGATGAATACCACCACAAATCTGTCCAACATGGGCTGAAATATGGTGTTCATCATAGTCATGAAAGTTGCTGGCGCGTTGGTGAGTCCAAATGGCAGGACCATGAACTCAAAATGTCCATATCTTGTCCTGAATGCCGTCTTCTCTATGTCCGGTTCTGCGATGCGAATCTGGTGGTAGCCGCTCCGTAAGTCAATCTTCGTGAAGTACTTGGCTCCAACCAGCCGGTCCATGAGCTCATCCATGCGCGGCAGCGGGTATCGATTCTTGATGGTGATCTTGTTGAGGGCGCGATAGTCCACACACATCCTCAAGGTACCATCTTTCTTCTTGACAAATAGCACCGGGGCTCCAAATGGCGACTTGCTAGGTCGAATGAAGCCATGCTCCAGTAGCTCCTTGATTTGCTTCTTGACTTCGTCTAGCTCCGTGTATGACATTTTGAACGTAGGCCGAGAGATGGGCTTGCTTCCGGGCTCCAACTCTATCTTGTGGTCTACGAATCTTTTGGGGGGTAGGCCCTTGGGCAATTCCGGGGAGAACACTTCTTTGTAGTCCTCAAAGACTTCTTGTATCTCCTTGGGAACGGGGCTGCCTTCTTGACTCTCGATGTCTTTCTTGATGTCTTTTGGCGTGATCAAGGCCAAAAGAAGCTCGTGTCCCTTCCTCACAAGTCTCTTGAGTTGGAGGGCGGACAATAGTATCTCGTGTGCCGGCTTCTGGATGTCTTGGGTCTGGATATTCTGGATTGCGCGCAAAATACAGATTCTTGAAGTGATGTCATTCTTGATCTTGATAGTACCGGTCCTCCAATCAACTTGGGGGTTGTGCTTGGTCAACCAAGGCGTCCCTAGGATGACGTCGTACTTGCCCAATTGCATGGGGGAGAACACTACTCTATCCTTGAAGGACTTGATAGAGAGTGCCAAGGGGTACGTCTTCTTGGAAGGGGTAGTATAGGAGAATCCATCGGGCATCATAATCTCCTCGTCGTGGTCAAGAGTTCGCATAGTAATACCGTGCTTGGTGGCAAAATCTGCAGCAATGAAGTTGCCTTGAGCTCCGCTATCCACCAAGATGTGGACCTTCTCTCCTCCAAGGTAACCTCTCAAACTCATTGGGGCTGGAACGTCGTCTTCAACGGGGGTCTCCACCTCACTTGGCGTGTTGCCTTCTCGTGAAGTGGGTCTTGGGGTGGTAGGCTCCTGGCCTACCGGCGCTGTCCGTTTTTTGACAACTTTTTGGGGCATGAAAGTGCACGATGGCCCTTTTCCTTGCAATAGAAGCATAGTCCAGCCGTCATGAGAGCTTCTTTTTCAGCCGGGGAGAGTCTTGCTTTCACTCCTTGCTGGTTTCTTGCATCATAAGTGTCATTGGAGGGTCTTCCACTCTTCCGGGCAGCCGCGGGGTCCCTTTTAATAACTCCGATTTCCATGGGTGTGGGTCCAGATTCGGATGTGGAAGGGGCTGCGTACACCCGCGTCGTCGGTACCCGTGAAGATGAAGGCACGGAGTGCTTGAAATCCAAGGTATCCACCTTTTGGGCCACTTCAATGATCTTTGAGAAGTCCGTCAAGTCGCGTAACTCCACTTCCTTTGCCACCTTGGGTTTGAGGCCAAAGATGTAACGGTCAATCTTCTCCTCGAGAGACATGTTGGGGATCTCAAGAGTGAGGGCGTGAAATCTGGATGTATACTCTTGAACGGACGTCGTTTGCTTGAGATGGTGGAGCTTTCCTCGGGCAATCTTCTCCGCATTGATGGGCATGAATTGCTTCTTGAGGGCCTCACGAAAATCTGCCCATCTTGCATATGATGGTGGGGGCTCTTGGCCGAGCATGGGGTGCGCCATAGCTTGATATATAGCCGCTTGATAGTTACGCCACCATGATGTTGCTGCTCCTCTAAGTAAGGTAACGGCAAAGGGAACGTAGTCCTCCTCGGGTACTTCAAGGAACGCGAGGTACGTCTCCACTTGGTAGAGCCATAAATTCAGGTTGGCACCTTTCCCGGGGTTGAAAGTGTCGGGTTTGCCGGGCTTGATGAGTTTCCTTGCTCTCGTTGGCTCTTGTGGAGGCGCTTGAGCCGGGGCTGGATTTTGAGCATTGCTCGCAATAGGGGCAACCATGGCAGCCATAGCTTCTCTTGACGCTTGCACGGTTGCTTCATAGGTGGCCAAGCCCACTTGGTTGTGGACGGTCATTAGGAAGGCTGCCCACTCATTTGCGGGAACTCCTTGTGGTGGGGTCAACTTTGCTATAGCGGCTGCCACGGGATTTGACGGTGCTCCTCCTTGTGGTGCTTCTTGTTGTTGCAGATTTCCTTGAGTAGGCTCTCCCATCGACGCTGGAGGAGGGTGTGCTCCTCCTTGTGGTGCTTCTTGTTGTTGCAGATTTTCTTGAGTGGGCTCTCCCATCGGCGCTGGAGGAGGGTGTCTTGGAGAGGAAGGGCTTCCTTCGAAAGCTTGCTGTTGGTCTTGAGGATCGGCCATCTTCTTGTGCTACCAAAGTGCCTAGCTCCGATACCACTGTAGTGAAACAGATAGATAAAGTACTTAGTAAAACAGAATACTTTATCTATTCAAGACAAGGATCTTTGAACACAAGTGGTAGCTTCTTGAAAGAGAGATGGCTTCTTGAAAGTTAATATATTTCTGGATTTTGGCAAGTACAAGAGTGATTCTGGAATGTCTTTCTATGTTCTAGCTCTTGTTTATATACTTGCTACATAAGTAATTTCTAGGAAGGTGTATGTTGATGTGTTGGCACCCAACACATCCCAAAACTTGCCACCTCTTTCTAGAATAATGTACACATGTCCTTTTGACCTAAAAATGGCACATCTGACTTTTGCCACATGGAGTTCTTCTAGGTCTTTCCTCTAACTTCGAAAATGCCTTGGAAGGTTCAAAGGACATGAACCAAGTTACTAGAGTACCTATTCACACTTGACTCCACACAATACCACTCCAAATATATTTGAAAACATTGAAATATATGCATACTAATATATAATAACTCAAATCACTACAGTTTGTATCTTTCTAGCATTTTATATGCATAGAGTGTGATTTTAGAAGAACTTTGGCCTTTATTTCAAGTCATTTGGACAAGGATTGAGAAAGTTATGAATTTTGGGATTTTTTAGTGGATTTTTAGTGTCACAGATTCAATTTAGTGACAAGGACAAGTCCTGTGACGAAAATTTTGGTTGGAGACCGGAAAGTAAGACATTAAATCATGAGGGTTCCAAAAATTACGTACGATTACGTAAAGTGCCAAAGTGATAATGAAAATTCTAGAAACTCCGTGAGGAGTTAGTGGATTGTATAGTAGAATATTCTAGAGCGTGATTGTGTGCGTGTGAGTGGACTAGCTTGTCCAACTAGGCAAGGTCACCTACATGGAAGGAGCCATAGTAGAAGGTTTTGGAGGTACTTTGCTAGAGAGGACACTTAGAGTTGAAGCACAAGAAGAGGAAGTTCAGTCTTGTTTAGTCTAACTTTCTTATCTTGTAACGACTTTTCTTAATAAAGGGAGTTCTTTTCCACTCCTTTCATGTAGCCCTCTCTCTCTTGCAAGGGCGGCACACCACCAGGCCACTCCACCTTGTGTATGCAACTAGGAAAGGTCCTCGTGCACGCTTCCACTCGCGGGTGAGGGTGCGTGAGTGTGTACGGCGCACTCCCTGCACCCTTCTCCCTTTCACCAAAAGAGAAATTACGTACATAGTGGGTGACAACGTGTTACTAATCATCCAAGAATATTTCCCTAGACAACAGGCCTGCCGGCAGCAAGTTCTCTCCCAAGTATTTGGGACCCTTCAAGATTATCCGGCAAGTCAACCCCGTTGCTTTCAAGCTAGAACTTCCCCAGACTATGCACATCGACCCCGTATTCCACGCTTCCCTCTTCAAGCCGTATGTGCAACCCGACAACAACTTCCCAGGACGAGTCACAACCCCACCAGCCCCAACAATAGTGGATGATCATTTGGATTACAAGGTGGAAGACATATTGGCTATTAGAAATTTCAGGAGACAACAGCAATACTTGATCAACTGGAAAGGATATTCAAATTCTGAGAATAGTTGGGTGGCGGCGCACTATCTTGACAAAGTTTAGAGAAAGCTGAAGCGCTTCCATGCCGCCAATCCCCATCTTAGACCAGCCCCAAGTCTCTCTACTAGAAGCCCCGAGAGTTCAGGAACGCAGCCTGCCACCATCAAGAAGCAGCAAAAGACCCCTTGGAGGCAGCCTGCAAGAACCAAAAAGAGAAAAACATGACGTTACACTTTTCTCTTCACGCAATTTCTGGACAGAAAACTGAAACTGCTATTGTTGACAAGTGTCTTCATATTAGAATCTGAAAATTTACTTGGTTGTAGTCCATGAGTAGTCGGTTATTTAGAATCAAATTTTGCTCATTTTAGAGCACTGGTGAGAGAGATATGATGCTCTGAGTAGAAGGAGGTCAGACTGCTGGCATAATTATGGCAGAATATGCCTTCGGACATTGTGCCCTCCCCTAAACTTGGAATGCTCTGAAAATCAATACTACAGTAGAAACTCTTACTGCGCCCATTTGGAGACTAAGTTTGCAGAATTTGAAGAAGTATAGAAAGACTTATGATTTTCAGAAGTTTCTGCACAGATTTGGAAGAGTGCCTACTTTCTCAGCTCTCAACAACAGTTCAGAAATTACATTGCTCTAAAATTTGGTGACCTTGTAGAGTTTTCCGACACGCTCTGTCTGGCACTTTAATGATCAGATTTGAAGCAATTTTCTGGACGCTATGAATTTTTGAATTTGTGGCAGATTCTGGGCCAACTTGTACAATTTTCTTTATCATCAAGATGTAGGCTAGCCAATAAGGTCACACCACCCACGACCTTGCCTAGTCTACCTTACATGTGTAGCACCTGACTTGGCGCCTTGGACTAATTTTCTTCACATGTGTGGCATCTGACTTGAAGCTGTTGACTAGTCTGCTCCACATGTGTAAGACTTGACTTGAAGCGCCGAGACGTCGATTTTCTGTGGGGGGGAATGATTAGTGATTTGAATTATAATATATCAGTTTGCATGCTTTTGGATATATTTGGAGTAGTATTGTGTGGAGTCAAGTGTGAATATATATTCTAGTGACTTAGTTCATGTCCTTTGAACCTTCTAAGGCGTTTTCGAAGTTAGAGGAAGGACCTAGAAGAACTCCATGTGGCAAAAGTCAATTGTGCCATTTTGAGGTCAAAAGGACATGTGTACATTGTTTTAGAAAGAGGTGGCAAGTTTTGGAATGTGTTGGGTGCCAACACATCAATATGCGCCATCCTAGAAATTATCTATATAGCAAGTACATAAACAAGAGCTAGAACATAGGATGACATTGGTGATTCATTCTTGTACTTGCCAAATTCCAGAAATATATTAATTATCAAGAAGCCATCTCTCTTTCAAGAAGCTACTAGTTGTGTTCAAAGATGCTTGTCTTGAATAGATAAAGTATTCTATTTTACTAAGTACTTTATCTACCTGTTTCACTACGGTGGTATTGGAGCTAGGCACGTTGGTAGCACAAGAAGATGGCCGATCCTCAAGACCAACAGCAAGTGAAATGAATCTGTCTTATTCAAGATTAATATATTTCATTAAATATATAAGATCAGAGATAGGTGGAAGCGTGTGAAATCAGGGAGCGATCTTCGCCCTTATAGTGAATTCCGTTTACTCATCTATAACCCTTGACTCACCATACCGTAGTGTGCCATAGTCGCACACTAATACAAGGCACAAGAAAGAGGCGGGCTTGAGGACTAGAGCTTCTCCTTCACAAACTCATGGCCTCTTGCCTACCAGGCATACAAGCATGTATGAGCATATACACAACATCAGGGGACTGAATAGCAAAGGTGCTCTCAATCAGATGACCATAAAGTAGCTAAAATACATTCCACTGACTTAGGTGCAAAACCATGGAATTTGTCCACTGTGTGACCCCGAAATATCAGAGAACATAACTCTGCCAATACTACTCCAAATTGAGCAAACTTAATGGCAACGGATGCATCTTAACAAGACCTTTCCAAAAAGTTCTAGTTCGCTCTATTTGAAGCGCAGACAAAGCAGCCATGTCAATTTTTGTGAAGGCTGGTCATTAGGACGAACACAAAGAGTGCACACATGACTTGCAAGTAGAAATCCGACTGTAAAGCCTACTGTCCAGAATGAGGGACCACGAGATCCCAGCCTGCTATGTACTTAGTGACCACCTGGTTGACCACGGCGCAAGGTGCGCCGCTTTGTGGGAAACCCGTTAAGTTGGGACTCACGGATCTAGGTATAACGACCATATCAATTGGTCGGTTGACTGAAGTCCTAACTGTTCAGTTGACTGACGACAGCTCCGCCTACCCAGGAGTTAACCACACTGGTAGGACATCGGTTTACCGAATCTCAGTCGACCTCCCGACTTTCAGTATACTACGGTCACATGTGCCAATCTACAAATAATAATCTAAATGAATATATCTATCCTAAGCGTACTGAAGCTAAGTATATTGACTAATATCAAGGAAGCTTACTCTATGTCAACCTACTGATATTATATCCTATATATAACTGATATATAAATCTCAGCAAACTATACTATGATACAAAAGTCATGCTGCTGACCTTTTCAACAAAGTCAACAGACTACACTATGATACAAAAGTTATCCTGCTGACCTTTTCAACAAAGTAAGCAAACTACACTATGATACAAAAGTCATCCTGCTGACCTATTTGACAAAGTAAGTGAACTCGCATTACATCGACATACATTCATTTATATGAACTCGCACATGTGAGTATGTTGACATCATATTTATTTAGGTTTGTATAAAATTAATTAAATGAATAATGGACAAATTCATTACAGCAAGCTTTTGAAGGAAGCACTTCGAAAAACCTGCAAGGAGTGAAAGCAAGACTCTCCCCGGCTAAAAAAGAAGCTCTCATGAAGGCTGGAGTATGTTTTTACTTCAAGGAGAAAAGTCATTGTGCACCCTCATGCCCCAAGAAGATGTCAAAAAACAGAGAGCGCCGGTAGTTCAGGAGCCTACCACCCCAAGACCCACTTCACGAGAAGACAACAAGCCAAGTGAAGTGGAAATCCCCGTTGAAGACAACGTTCCAGCCCCAAAGAGTTTAACAGGTTATCTTGGAGGAGAGAAGGTCTACATCTTGGTGGATAGCGCAGCTAAAGGCAACTTCATCACTTCAGAGTTTGCAGCCAAGCACGGTATTACTATGCGAAATCTTGACCACGACGAGGAGATTATGATGCCCAACGGATTCTCCTATACTACCCCTTTCAAGAAGACGTACCCCTTGTCACTCTCTATCAATTTGTTGTGAAACAGATCGATAAAGTACTTAGTAAAATAGAATACTTTATCTATTCAAGACAAGGATCTTTGAACACAAGTGGTAGCTTCTTGAAAGATGGCTTTTTGAAAGTTAATATATTTTTGGAATTTGGCAAGTACAAGAGTGATTCTCCAATGCCTTTCTATGTTCTAGCTCTTGTTTATATACTTGCTACATAAGTAGTTTTTAGGAAGATGCATGTTGATGTGTTGGCACCCAACACATCCCAAAACTTGCCACCTCTTTCTAGAATAATGTACACATGTCCTTTTGACCTAAAAGTGTCACATTTGACTTTTGCCACATGGAGTTCTTCTAGGTCCTTCCTCTACCTTCGAAAGCCTGAGAAGGTTCAAAGGACATGAACCAAGTCACTAGAATATCCATTCACACTTGAATCCACACAACACTACTTCAAATATATATTTAAAAGCATTAGAATAAAACCAAACTAATATATTATAACTCTAATCACTACAAATTGCAAAAAAATGAATGCCCATTAATTAACAATCAATACATGTGACAAATAATGTAGGAGGCTAGTATTGTATATTTTGAGTATATTTATGGTTTTCAATATTAATGCGTTCAACAATATATTATAGAGCACACTCAAAGTCCTACAGACTTCCTCCTTTTTGTTAGTTTCAATCTCAATTTTAGTTTTAGGCTCAGTTTAAGTACTTGTTTCAGTCTTATAGAAAAAAAAATTATTCTTCAAAAAATGAAGTAGGAATTTCCAGCTGTTTGCAGGTTGTAATTTGTACCTACTTTTGTCGACAAGGGTGACAATCTACAGGGATGCCACTGTACGGCATTTAAACTTTGCAATGTGAGGTGATGTGAGGGGCCTCGGCTTTCTTCATGTTTCTTGTCGGTGATCCATGAGTTATGAATAGTCACTGACCAGTGACCACTAGCGATGATAGCCCAATAACAAGTCGTAGGCTCTGACCCCTAACCCTAGGGCCCGTACCCTATTGAAAAATAAACATCCAAAATTAATAACAGGATTTCCATAGCATCCAACTTATTAATTTCCAGCTTTTATGTGACATCCGCTTTTCACAAACTGAAATTTATTTGACATTCTTTTTGTTTTGATCGAGTTTTTTAACATCCAAAGTTACAAATAACACCCAAAAAGTTATGAATCCAGGGGTCTGCTAACTGTCGCAACGATCTTCAAAATATTATTTTTTTCGCCAATCTCTCCGTCGAACACCTTGTCTCATTGTTTTTTTGCGCAATGTTAAAATTTTGACGCAGGGTACTTCGGACGATTAATTTTTGCGGAAGGGCACTAGACGAAGGCGCCAAAAAAATTGCATTATATTTGTAATTCATGCAATGTATGTGCTCGGCTATGTCGCAAGGATTCTTATCATGTAGTTAGATCTTTTGGTTTAAGTAACCAAAGTTCGCCAAGATTGAATTCATCCGCACAAAATCGAGAATTATTGGAAAAAAATTGCTAAGCAAAATTACTCTAATTATTTACATTTAACAACCTTTTCAGAAAGATATAGTTTGCATCCCATGCTACAGACTACTGAGAAAGCATCAAACGTGATTGACATCGGGCCCCAGGATTTGCGTAATGTTTGATGTTATTTGCTTCTTTGGATGTTTTCGAAAGAAATCTTGGTCATTGGGAGCGGATGTTTCACAAACTCAAGCATTTTCCTATATACACCCTGAGAATGGGCAAGGGGGAAAACGGCCGTTACGAGGCCGTCAAGTAAGGCCGGTATGTCGTTTTATACTCTTTTAGAGTCGGAAAATATACGAAGAAAATCTGCACTTTGTCTGGCAGCATCCCGTAGCCAAAAGTAGGAAAACCTACTTTCTCTCAAAAATGAATTACCAACCTTGAATCAAGTGGATTTTCCCACCTTTCAACAAGGTGTGTTTTCCAACCTTTTAACCAGGTGGGTTTTCCAACCTTTCAACCAGGTGGGTTTTGACCTCATTATGAAAGGCAATTCACGTGCATGCCAATTTGGAGCTTCCAATATAAAATCATTCTTGTATAGATAAAATTGGTACAGACATTAAAACTCTAGATAAAAATATGAGATCCCAATATTAATATACTTTGTACCACTATAGCCACCTAATAAAAATGTAAGAGCTAAGCTCTACCTCACAAGCATGACGATAACCAAGTCTCTCCTGTATCCTAGTGTCTAGGAGCTCATTATCCAGCTACAGAGGATGCAACCACCTCGTGGAAGTGCCTCTACCACCTCTCATTCGCCTCATTCTCCCTATAAAAACAAACACTTAACATACATCGTCCGTTAAATAAAACAAAGACTTACAATTGAAAGCACCACTCAAAGAGGGATAGACACGACGAGGTGAAGAGAGATTGAGAAACATGGAAAGGAAAAGGAAGGGAGAGAGAGAGAGCGCATGGGCAAACACGGACAGCCAGCCTGCAGCAGGTCACCACACACTGCCACGAGGTGACCAGTCCGCCGTACATGACCTCTGCCCCAGGCCTTGCCATCCCATCCACGCACGCACATCTTGTGAGCATACAACCACACGATTGCGAATGCACAGGGAGAAAGGAGGTGCAAGAGAGAGCCGCTTGTCTAACACCCCATACACCTGCCCCAGCGTGTCCGCCGTCGAGGTCACCTGAGCCTTCAACCCGTCGCGCACTCATGAATAGGCGGTAATAGAAAGAGCAGAGCGCACGCACGCAAGTGTATGCAAACTCTCTTAAGAGAGAGAGAGAGAGAGAGAGAGAGAGAGAGAGA
>WELA01012669.1:50574-68235 GCA_009602735.1 Mesotaenium endlicherianum
GAGAGAGAGAGAGAGCGCGCGAGAGAGAGAGAGAGCGTGCGAGAGAGAGAGAGAGCGCGCGAGAGAGAGAGAGAGAGAGCGCGCGAGAGAGAGCGCGAGAGAGCGAGAGCGAGAGGGGGAGGGAGGGAGAAAGGAAGGGAGGGTGGGTGTCTGTGTGCTGTGCTCGCTCGTGCATATTCCCGCTCCAATAAGTTTTCCTTCACTCAATTGCAGGCCACTCTGGTGGACAGCCAAGGGCAGCAGTTTGTGGTGGAGGGCCCAGGCAAGCTTGCAGTGCCAGGTGGCAGCTCCAGACGAAGATTGTTGCAATTAAAAACATTCTCGTTAGCCTTCTCAATAGGGGACGTCACAACAGTTTCATTTTCACATGTCGCCCCCCCTTGTTGTCCTTGAAGGACAAGACTTTTGCCTCGTGCAAAGAAAACCTTGCGCTGCTGAGGTATTTGGTAACAATTAGTCACTCTCTATCGAACAAGGCGCCGATCGTGTCTTAGCTGATTCTGCTACGTGTCTTCTTGGAGCCAGCTTCCATTGAGTTGACAGCTGTAGGCAGAAGCAAGTGCGAGGTTATTTGGGGCTGCTTACTTCTGTCCTGCTCTCGCGAATAGAGACTTCTCGACGATCGGACTTCAACTCTTGAGTACTCTTACTGTTGAGTACTCTTGAGTTATGAGTGCGTGGCGTTAGGTGCTGCCTTGATTTTGGTGTAGTAAAACCTTAGTGTGAATTTGTGTGCATTTTCTGGTATCATTTAGTCAGTCCTACCATAGCTCAAGCCTATGCTGTCCTTAGCTTGTAGATTTTATCTCGTACACATCTACCTTATATACTATTTGACAGACTACCAGTAGTGCCGTACAATAGAGAGTATGACATGATTCTGTAAGTTATTGCAGTGTACGCCTATTAAAGGACGTTTAACTTTCCTTTTGGGCAAATATCTCAGTTGAACAGGTGGGCCATGAATGTTGAACCAGAGAAGTGATTGGGAGCTGTAAAGGGAATATTAGCAGGCAGAAATTTAGATACATGAAACTGGTTTTGCATATCACGTGACCATGTAATTCCATAGTGTCATCTCACATGAGGTCAACCGGTAGCTTTACGTCCACATGAAAGAGGAATGGGTGGATTTTCACACAGCTGCTTCATAAACGCGTGCGCAATAACATTGGAATTGCATGAGCATGCCTTAGGATGTACTTGCAATTTAATAAAGTATTTCCAAATGCCCTTGAAAATGGTACGTACATGCAGGTCACCTCTGAATCATACGACTCCAAACAGCTGGCCCTGTGTCGTATGCTCCATGCTCCTCAGGCATGTTTGCATAGCTCCAGCTTTGTGCACGTTAAAAGCACGTGAGGACTCTGTAACTATCCTAATACAGCTGTCATGTGTATATCTCCACCCAACAATAGCTGCATGCCGAGTCTTATAGATTGTGCGTAGGAGAATCTTTGGAAATTACAATGTGTATCAAGTGACACTGGAGAAACTGCGCATCGCTCATGGCTAGGGGATCTTCACCCTTCATATCCATCGGCTTAAAGAACAATTCATATCTTTCTTAAAGTGTAATCAAACGAAAGACGCTTGAGATTGCCTTGCCCAGACAGAAAAGCTGCTTGTTGATGCCACGTCCACACAAGCATTGCATTCTCATGGCTGTCAGATTCTGTGCTGGCATGGCTTGGTAGTAGCACAAGTGACTTGGGATTGCTGCAGACCTCAAAGCCTTAGGACATGCAGTACCTAAAGGTGAGATGGAGTGCTAGACTAAACTGTTCGTCAGTCAGACTGATGATGTAAATTTATGACTAGCTAGGATGACGAGGCCGACAGAATGTAGCTAGAGTTGCCGGGTTGAGTTGGACGTACTCAAACTTTCACAAGCTCCACAAGCTTTCACTCTACAAAATCGATCCTCGCCTACAATTTGGGCATTTCATGTCCTGAATATTTTCACATGGACCTCCGCAAGCTATCTGCAACTCTCTTGATAGACTTCTGCACGCTGTCATGATTGACATACTTAAGAACATGCTTAATGGGCGTGCCTCCTACGTACTTTCAAAGAAGACATGACATGCACATAGATATCCTTTCCTGTGTCAATCATTTAAAATTGCGAACACTTCAGGTGCGCATACTTCTTATTGACAACCCACTTCTTTGTCTACAATAATATCATAACGTGCATAATTTTCAACAGCTACTAGTATATATGCTGCGACCCAATGAATTTGATGATACATCCCAGTTCTTATCTGCCTAAGGAGGACGTACATCAACAGGTGACCATGGATAATATACTGCACATTGATAAGTGACTGAATATATACAGTACATACGCTCTAACACAAGTCCAACAGCACTCCCCAAAATGCCACCTACAAGGCACCTGCGTGCAGAATATGTGAAATTTATATGCGTGCTGACGCATCGCACTTGCTAAAGTAATAAGGGGGGCAGCGTAGATCCACATAACAAGTCCACTTGACAAATGCACGTGGCTCCACTTGCTGTGAGATGCAACCCCGACACGAATCTCTTATGACTTACGTCAGTTGTATCGCAATAGAAAGCATGTGGCCCTTCTGCCTGCGGTTGTGCGAGATACATCCTACCCCTCAGAATGAAGTATCGTAAGATGAATAACAAACATCATAAGATGCTATAAATATATAACACGCCATAAATGTACGGCCTTCTACGTGCACAAGCCTAATATACTTTTAGCCCCAGCCTTCAAGAGCAGCGACTTGAGAAATATTTTCTTGGCTCTGGACTCTCACTCTGCGGGGGCGTAAAAAAAAACATAGTGACAGTGCAGAGCCATCGCTGGCCGCGAGCAGTGCTCGTGTTGAGTCGCCACCTGGCATCGCAGGCTTGACGAAACTCTCCACCAAAAAAAACCGCTGGCCTTGGCCGTCCACCCAAGTGGCCTGCATGCGCGTGGGGAGGAAAGCACACAGTTCAGGGCTTGGGGCACCCCGTTCGAGCGCACACGCTGGCACATGCGCATACGCACGGCACGAGGTCCCGGAATAAACGCTCCGCAGAATGGAGGCTACGTGCCGCTTGGTAGTCCACCATGACATACTCAACAAGTGATGAGCGCCGGCAAATGGTGCTCGTACAAACCAAAGTCCGCACCCCAGTTCGGGCTCAACAGCAACAACCTCAGCAAAAGCCTCTCAAGCCCTGATGACATGATTCTGTGTACGCTTCGAGAATTACCGTGAATTACCATGCGACATGTTACTTCTCGGTCTCACCACGGGAGAAGCGCAAGCATCCGTCAAAAAGTCGTGACAGAAACGTCAAGTCTTTGAACTCTAGGGGCAGCTCACTAAAAAGTGCATGCCCCCCATCCTTGCTGAGACTGCTTGCCGGGAGGAGATACCTCCGGTGCCTTCAGGCAAATCGATTACAGTGAAAGGCTCTATGGACTACATTTAATACATACATATTAACGCAGAGCATCATGTCCTGCTGCCACCTCTACACTGTAAGACATGTGTCATAGCCACCCCGGGACGTTAAGCAACACAAACCACCTCCGAGCAAAGAGCAGAGCCCGCTTGTCAAACCATAAAAACTGAAAACAAGCGGATGCAAGTGGGGAAGAGCGGGAAGCTGCACGTGAGTGGGCAAACCTGCGAAACTGGCGGTCTTTAGGGGCAGCAGGGCGGGGCAATATTCTTAGCACTCGTGGCCGCCTGATGCAGCGGATCAATTACACCAAATGAATGACTACTTTGATCGTTTTGATCATCTTGATCATTTTGATCATTCTTTTTCTTTTTCTTCAGCAGCCTCCTCCTGGCGCCGCCACCTGGCTCCGCGGAGCCCTCCACCAGAAAGCGCTGGCCTTGGCTGTCCGCCAGAGTGGCCTGCACGCAAAGAGCATCCGGGCAACGTATTTAGATGCGGACATGCACGTACGCATGGACCCATCCAATAAAAGGGGGTATCTATCCTCCACACAAAGAAGACACAAAGGGGTCATTGGCTACATCACAATTGAAATGAGAATTCATGAAAAGGTACTTGGACACAGTCCCTCGCTCACACACGGAGAGAGAGAGAGAGAGAGAGGGAGAGAGAGAGAGAAAGAGGGAGAGAGAGAGAGAGAGCCCACCTCTGATTCGCTAATGTACAAAGTGGAGGCAGCGGATGATATCAGCGACAGCATGGTGGCGTTTCTCCGCACCTCCTCCACCTGCACCCCCACATACATGCACAGCACAGGCACCCACACGTCACGAATTACACGTAACATACGTGTTTGACGCAAACGCGCACTCAAGCACGCACGTGGTGCGCACAGGAAACGCGCACACACACGATAGTGCGCTTGCAAGTGTGCGTGTGTGTAGACATATCTCCCTGTCCACCCATCTCTCGAATTGTGAGCACTTCGGGCCAACCAGAGGTCTGTTGCCAAGGCATGCGCCTTGCCTTTTCGCGCACAATGTCACCTCTAAGAATCAGATAACTATCGTTTGTTGCAATGTTCACCCCTACTACTCTCGCTGCCCTGAACTCTACCTTAGCCCCAATCCGCACTGCGGAGACAGACGCAAGCGAACACGCGCCATTGGACACATCACAAGCGTGCCGCTTCTGCAATCGCCTGATCACGCTGTAATTGATTGGTCCCGGCAAGCGGCAGCCACCTTGATGCATATGAAGAAGCGACAAGGAGCAGAAGAGGCGAGTATGAGAGTGAGCGCACTACTGCCAGAGCTCCCGAGGCAGCAACTGGGCGCAGCTTTCGAGTCGAAGCGACGGGCTCTCTAGATCTCGACAAGTATGCACAGACTCCAGAGCCGGTACCTCCTTCCTGTATGAATCTACTACCTAGTGACCTAGGGGACCTAGGGACCTAGGGATGTAGGGGACCTAGGGATGTAGGGAACCTAGGGACCTAGGGGACCTATGGTACGCTGGCTTAGGCCTCTGTGTCTTTCAAACAGAAGAAGGAGGAAGCAACGAAGCAACTAAGCAATGGAGCAAGGTAGCAAAGCACGGCATCACAGCTGGCATCAGGAACCTTTCACCCAGCTCGAGTAAGGAGCTTTTGGAGGATGACACCTCACTCAGGTTTGGGGCTGGGGTTGGGGTCGGGGTTGGGGTCGGGGTTGGGCTGGGGGCTGGGGGTGAGGAATGTGAGACGGTACCTTGAAGGAGAGCACGGCGTCTTGAGCGGGCACGTAAAATGTCACGTACTGCTCACTCACGCGCACGCGCGCAGCGTTTGGAGCCACGCACCCAGGCACGCACGCACGCACGCACGCGCACACACAAAAAGAGCACCAGGTGAGAAGTGGAACATTGCGCGCCGCTCTCTTGTGCACACGTTCATCTGGACACGCTCATGCGCACGAACGCACGCACGCACGTGCACGCAGGCACGCACGCACGTGCGCGCACAAGTAGCGCCATACTAGATCATGAGGCTTCGCATGCTGCTCGCGCTCGGACTCATTCACACACCCATGCGCACGCGTGCGCACGCACACGAGACTAGAAACAGAGGAGAACCACTGGGCACATGAAGGAAGGAACTCGAAGGAGTCGCAGCGGAGAGGACCCTGGAGGAGACGGAGGAATGCGGCACACGCACAGCAGCAGCAGCAGCAGCATGTCTGATGTGGCAATTTATGTGGACATGACTGTATGTGTGTATACTTGTGTGAATGTGTATGTGAATGTGTGTGTGTGTGTGTGTGTGTGCGCGCGCGCACGCGCGTGTGGTAGGGGCATACGCGGATGCTGTGCAGCTGCGTCCACGTAGTGTTGAAGAGGCTCAGCAGGGTGGGGCTGTCATACGCCCGCGCCACCTGCACTACGTTGCCTGCATTCACCCATGCCCCCCCACACACACATTCGCGCGGATGCGCAAGCATCCATCACTTTTCTTCGCACATGTCTCTGCAGGTTGGTCACTGGTGTGCAGTCAGGGAGACTGATGATTTAAGAGCGACAAGAAAACTGTAGGAAGTGGGGGAAAGGTTTGCAGTTACTATTTATTTTCTTGCACACTTTCAGGAGCACGACTGCACACGAGAAGCCTCGTCCAAGCAAGACGAGGACCAAACACCGCATCACCAAATACTAGATGCAGAAAACAAACGCTTGCGTGGTGCACCCACCGTCGGTTGTTAGGAGCCTCCTGCCGTCCACTTTCGTCTCTCGCGACAGCCGCACGCCTGCATTTATACATACACACACACGCGTGCACGAGCACGCACACACACACACACAAAAGGCACAGGGAGACTGGTTGAACAGGGAGAGACAAGATTGCAATGGCGCATAGCACACGAGCATCCACGCGTACATGCACTACAAGGGCAAGTGTGCGAGCACATACGCACAATGCATGCATGCATGGCTGGGTGGATGTATGCGCCCATGCAGGGGACGCAGCATTTGCTCTTCCATCTGTCAGAAGGGGTACACCTTCCCATGTTACTTGAGTCCAAGACGACTCTGTCACACGGAAGTAGTGACACCTGTTCTCTCCTGACGGGGACACGAGCAATACGTATGCTCTGTTGAATACTGGCAATTAACAACCCCAAAACGGTGCAAGACACCTACACACGAGTGGGAAACGCAGTAGACATAAATGATAACCATGAAAGCATTGCGCACTGGGCACGTGGCGTGGCGGTTGACGAGACGTACCGATGACAACAGACGCGATCATGACCCCCACCGAGACGATCAGCAGGAGGAGCAGACCCAGCGACATCTGCGTCCGCACCGCAAGGAGAACAAAAAGAGGAACAACCAAAATTGGAGGGGGGAGGGGAGAAGGGGCTGAAGATGAGAGCAGAAAGGCAGGAAGAAGACAACGAGAAGCAATGAAGTGAAGAGAAACGAGAGACGGGGCAACAGAAGAAAGTAGGAGCAAAGAAGGAAGGTGAAAGAGAAACGACAAGAAACTCGAGCGGCGAGAATGTGCACGAACACATCAATGTTGACGATTGGAAATCAGCCAAAACCAGCGTTGACTGAAGTCAAACTCCCAGATCTTGCATCAAAAAGTTAAAACCTTTGCGCGGAAGTCGAGTGTCTATCAGCGCAGGCGTCAGTGTAGGGCGCAGCCAGGGAAGGGCCGGCTCTGCGGCTGGGTCCAGCACAAGTGAAGCTTCTGGAACTTCAATTTAGGATTATAGTTAGGGTTAATATTAGGTTAGGGTTGGCGGGCTTGGGCTCTGGGGTAAGGGCTTCCCTGAGGCGTGAGGCGAGAGGCGTGAGGTTTGCATGAGGGCCCAGTAAAAGATTCAAAACTACACCTCAAGGTCTGCATCAACTGCTGCTCAAGGCTTACAGAGAGTGCCTCTAAGTAGGGATAGCGCAGGTTCGGGGTACGTTAGGGTTAGGCTAGGGCTGGGGATGCGTCAGCAGTCAGAACCTTAACAGGGAAGAAAAGGTGGAGTCTACAGGCAGACTACTGACACGCCTATATGCAATGGACCGGTCACCTTAGGGTGGGGCTAGATCAAAATTCCGGCAAATTTAGAGTTAGGGTTCATTGAGAAACAGGATTAAGATTAGGTTAACATTAGAGCTAGGTTAACACAGGGGCTATGTTGAAGTTCGGGCTAGGTTAAAGCTCAGCGTTAGGGCGAAAGGCAGGGCTGAGCTCAGCAGTTAGAGTGGGAGGGCTCGAGACTGAGTGGGTGAGAGTTCCCAGAGTCAGGCAGGCAAGCTTGTGGGGTGGGGCTGGAGCAGGCACAACTTGATTAAGAGGTAGGACTAGGGCTCAATTAACACATGGGGGTGGGAGGGTGCTGGAGCGCGGAGTGAAGCGTACCCGCCTGTAGTTGACAGCTGCAGACTGCAGCCGCCCGTGGCTCACGGCCGCCGCCGCTAGCTCCTCCTCCTGCACCTCACACATGCACGCGCACGCGCGCATGCACGCATGCACGCATACAGGCAAGGACGCACGCAGATGCACATGCAAGCAGGCACAGTGACACGACTCGTCAGACGCTGGGCTGGTGCTGTGAGAGAGACGCGTTCGAGCTGCTGGGTGAGTGCGTGCGCGTGTGTGTGAGTACGTATGCGTGTGTGTGTGTGTGTGTGTGTGTGGCGCGTGCATGTGTGTGTGCGTGTGTGCGTGTGTGTCTATGTATGTGTACGCACGCCTGTCGCATGCGTGCGTGCATTTGCATGCACGTGGACATACCCGCGCCATTGCTGGTGTCTACATACGCAATTCATGTTTTGATGCCACAGGTCCAAAAAGAAAGCTTGGAACATGAACAAGCATGCTCCTGCCCTGTGTTTCTGCGGGGATGGCGAGGGCACACACGGTGATAACGCCGTCGCCGTTGAGGTCCCACTGCTGGATGGCGGGCAGCTGATACACGGCCTTGCCCACGCGCACCATGAACTCCGGCCTCTCCGCCTCCCCCTCCCTGCCCTGCTTGATTGCACGCTCGCACCCCCGCACGTGCACACGAGCGCGCGCGCGCGCACACACACACACAAACGTGTACATGCAGACAACGAGTCAGATGAAAAGAGGTTCCCCTCTGCCCAGCATGCTGACACCCGTTTCGCACGTGCGCCACTTTTGAGCGCGCACACACATACACACATCTACGCAGACGCACACGTGCATGGGTACGCTCACGCGCGTGCGCAGGCACGCAGACGGGTCACGGCACATCAAATGGTGGAAGCTGCACAAGTCAACAAAACAGGAGGAGGACAAGAACAGAACGGCGCTCCTTGAAAAGAATGGGGAAGGAGGGGCGAGAGGGGGGTTGCAATCATTGTCGACTGTAGACAACTGACTCTCGGAGGTACACTGATATGCAGGCACACGCTCCCTCACCCCCCCCTTCCTACCCCAAGTCTCACCCCCCATCCACGCCTTGTATCGGCACTCACACCCGCACCCACCCATGTGCACTCGCACGCACGCATGGGTGCACGCAGGCACATACACACAAACACGCAGACGCACGCACACGCACACCCACATACACACACGCAAGCCCGCGTGCATGCGCACGCACTTAGCCGCGCACGTATGCACCGACGCGCAGTTACGTACAACACACACAGAAACATGCCTGGCTCTATCTAAAGCACATTACACCAGAGACAATGAGAGGAGGGACACACAATTTCCGCCCTTCCTTTCAGCAGCGGCCAGATGCAGATGACTTGACTCTTTCTGACCTACAACAATTTTCCCTGCCCTAAAGTATCATTAGGCACCCAATCAACACCTAGGTCGGAACAGATGGGCATGCTGAGCCACAATCACGGCTAGTAGGCCAGGCGCGCACAATCACAATGTGGATGCATCCACCAGGAACAAAGAAATATCAACCATAAGCGCATATGTCTGAAATCAACGACCTCTCGTTTGTCAATGCACGGTTTTTAAGAAGAGCAGCAGCGCGAGAATCAGGGGGCTTACAGAATGCGACACGTCTCCATTATCTAATCTCACACTTCCTTCCACCGGCTTAGTGAGCGACTCAGGCTTCTCCATCGTCTCCTAATAGACTGAAAAACGAAATTCGGGTTTCCTGACCCTCGCTTCTGAACACCGGCGGATCTAGATGGACTTCAATCGGTGAGGAAAGGTGTTCGCACAGGAAAGGCGCAAAGTTGCTGTCTTCTTGCTCGACGTGAGGCACTGCCCAGAAAATGTAGCTCTTGCAAATGGTAGTGTAGTTACCACACAACTCAGCGGACGCGTTGTCTAAAATCCAAACGCTCAAAAAATCCCCCAAAGCTCCAAAAGCAGCAGGACCCACTGGTGCCACTTGGTGCCAATCATTTCTTTTGAGCCTTGGCCCGCCACCTTCGGAACCATTTTCTCGATTCGGAGGGGGGAGAACTCCCCTCGCCCGCCCAGCGAATCCCATATTATGCGTCTTCGGACCCCTTCTCCGCATAGCAATTTCCACGAAAAACTCACCCTCCCTCGGGAGCATGGGTTGCGTGCAGTTGCGTGAGCTCTAGGAAGTCACGAATCAATAACGCGTAAAAGTTCGGATAACAAACTCCGCTGCATGGGTACTCTTCGGATGATGAGCCCGCCCGCGATGGTCAATCCGTCGCGGGCGTCTTTCATTTTACGTGTTGCTCTGTGGATGTCCCTTTCTGGAAGTGTGAGTATGAACTTTGAACCACTTTGCAGTGTGAACATGAAACAACCTGTATGAACGAATTGATGCAATTTCCGATGTATATACCATGTAGGGATTGTAACCCTTACGAAACATCATCCGTGTCGACGTCCCCTGCACGGGGAATTAACTTTCAATCGACGTGCGTCGGTGGTTAGTCAAGTCCTATTGATTTTTGATCCTGCTCCTTGATTGACCTTGATGCCAAGTGCCAATTCCTTTAGTTAGCAGCCTTAGTATTTTCACACCACAAGCTTACTTCCATGGCTTCTCTTTCAAAGATTTCTTCATTTAGAAATATCGAAGGCATCAAAACTTTTTCAACTAGGGCAAAAGTTACTACTTCTAGGTGGGCTTTTCGCCCATGCTGACGCGTTCACAAAATTTGTAATTTGCAGGCAATGCAAGAACGATTAAATTTGTAGTGAAACGGATAGATAAAGTACTTAGTAAAACAGAATACTTTATCTATTCAAGACAAGGATCTTTGAACACAAGTGGTAGCTTCTTGAAAGAGAGATGGCTTCTCGAAAGTTAATGTATTTTTGGATTTTGGCAAGTACAAGAGTGATTATGGATGTCTTTCTATGTTCTAGCTCTTGTTTATGTACTTGCTACATAAGTAATTTCTAGGAAGGTGTATGTTGATGTGTTGGCACCCAACACATCCCAAAACTTGCCACCTCTTTCTAGAATAATATACACATGTCCTTTTGGCCTTAAAATGGCATATTTGACTTTTGCCACGTGGATTTCTTCTAGGTCCTTCCTCTAACTTCGAAAATGCCTTGGAAGGTTCAAAGGACATGAACCAGGTTACTAGAGTACCTATTCACACTTGAATCCACACAATACTACTAAAAATACATTTGAGAACATTGAAATATATGCAAACTAATATATAATAACTCAAATCACTACAAAATTCATAAAAAGTCATCTCCTCAAATTTTGTGTTTCCCTTGTTAGCTCTTTTGCAAAGCTATCGCGTGCCTGCCTGTGCACTTGCGTATGCATAATGAAGGAAGCTATAATATGCACACATAATGTCTGCTGCACAAGGACCTGTAAAAATCATTGCCAACAGCAAATGAAGTACGCACCTGGAAAAATGAAATGAATCGACTTACCAAATAGACGATTAACAATTAATATAGATCTTTATATCAGCAAGTAATCTTTATGGTATTTTTCGTTAACTGGTTAAACGGCAAAGGACAACACACTAGCAGTGAATAATACTCGCAAGTCAAATGCGAGTAAACTAGCATCAATAATGCAAATCAGTAAACTCATACATAAGCAAGGTTGGAAGACAGTGCGTATCAATGGCTTCTCGCCTTGGATTCAGATCGCTCTCAGTAAGCTGTACAAGAGAGTTGGCCTCGTTTCCGAATGCCGAACTCGAGAGCAATGCCTAGCATATGTACATGGAATGAGTTTACTGTTCAACGGTCAGTGCGATGGCACCGCCTACCCGGGAGTTAACCACGTTGGTAGGACCTCGGTTAACCAAATCCACCGCCATCTCCCATCATCCCGAATAGCCATCCATCATGGGGATGTCATCTGGCCATTCATCTAGCATATCATACTTAGGTGTATATCAAGGCAGTTCGCTGCTACCGAGTACGGAAGTCAGCTGGCTGTCAAAGAATGTGTCAGCAAGCTGACTTAAGGTGACATCAGCCTGCTACTTCCGGTTGAGTCATTAAACTGATATTAAATATAAAGTCCAGCAGACTGATCATTAACTAGAGTTCAGCAGGCTGAACTTATTTAACTATATTATTTAGATGAATATTATGTCAACCAATATACTGATTCATTATAGTCCCTCCAACTTACCATGTTGTCGCCTCGACAACACTAACACTTATAACAGCGCGCTGTCCCTTCCGTCCCCAGCCTACTGCCATTAGGAGGGAGATGTCCCTGAGGCCCTATACTCAGGGGAGCCAGACCTCGTCCTGTCTTGGGGCCTTCTGAAGCCTGTCAGAGAGGGAGGTTTCGTGTAAGGACCTCGTGGAGAACGCAGTAACTGGGTTGTTTCCTCCGGCACAGTCTGGAGGGAGGCAGCCTTCTCCTGGGCAGCCCTCAAACTGACAGGTACGTATACCGGCATCCCAGAAGGATGTTGCATGACATGAGCCAAGGGTACATGCCCTCTCTGCATGGGAGATGCTGGCAGGCCTCTGGCTATCTCCCGAGCAGCCCTCCTGTCTGCCCTGTCTGACTGGGTCTCCTTGCCTAGAGATAGGGTCTGTCCTCTGGCAGTCCCCAGCCAAGTGATATCCTCCTCTTCAGCGAGTTGCTGCATGGCCAACCCCGCCTTCTCCCTTATAGGGGATGTGGCAGGCGTCAGGATCACGGCGGGGCTAGTGTCCTCCTCCTCACCTTCCTCCTCGTCTTCCTCTGACCCCTCCTCCTCTCCGTCCCCGGGTTCCTCTGAGACTTCTGGGGTCTCTTTTGTCAGCTGCTCCAGCTCTTCCCGAGAAAAAGAATATCCTACTGACCTTCCTCTTTTGGGTGCTGGTGGGGGCTGCTGAGCCCAGACCGCATAGAGGTCCTTTTCCCCCTGCTTACTTGCCCATTTGGCATAAGCGTGCTTCCCTTTGGAGAATGACTCTCGGGCCCTGCTTCTGTCCCCGTGCATCTCCTGGCTCATGCAGTCTCTGACTCCATCCAATCTTGGATCCCAAGCCGCAATGTGAGGGGGCAATACTATGTTCCCCTTTAGGTCTGTCAGGAAATCCTCATCCGTCGCCCTGTCATTCTGCTGGTCCCTCATGTTGATGGTCATCCACCGCCAATCGGTGGGCTTTTGGAAGAAGGCAGGGTCTGTCCTTTTAAGAGTACAAGGGTACCAGTGCCCTGCAAAGTCCAGCTGACTGGTTTCCCTGGCCACGAATTCCCAGCTCCTCCTCTCCACCTCGTTGTACATGGCCTTGAACCTGTTATGGGGTGTTGAGTCCTTGAAGCTGTCCGCGTCCATGGGGATCATCCTGATGACCCTATCGGCCCCCCAGATACCAGGAATCGAGACAGCTCCTGCTTCGTTCACCTGGGCCATTGCCTTGGCCTCTCCGATCGTATATCCTACCATCCTGGCATAATCGTGGTAGAGGAGGAGCCCTGTGCTGACCTCTATATACTTGTCAAAGTTTTCGGATGTCTCCCCTTCCTTCAGGAGAATTTCCTTCTGCGACTCACTACGACTTCTCTCGACATACTTGAAGGCCTCCTCCAGTAGATCAAAGTCCTTGCCCAGCACTGTGTAGCGATAGCTGCTGATTCTCCTCTGTTCTTCTTCTTCAGCCTGCTGCTTCCGCTTCTCCTCAGCTTGCCTCTCCTCCTCTGCTTTCTTGCCCTCCTCTGCAGCTTTTTTGTCCATTTCTTCCTGCCTCAATCTCGCCTGTTCCTCCTCCTTCTTCTTCTTCTGTGCCTCCCGCTGTTGTTGGAGTCGTTGTGATTCCCGAGCGGAGATGGAGGATGATTCGATGTCTCCACGAAATTGCAAGTATTCTGCATGTGCCTCTTCCGCCCTTCTCTTCCTCTTGAGTTCCGACTTTTGAGTCATCCTGCTCAATCATAAACACAATGCAGTTAGTGAAGTCATGATATTTTGCCGCTACTGAGTGCCCTTGATGAAGAGGAACGCGATCGGGAGAGTTCCTAGTGTGGAATACCTGGTGTGAGTGAATATAAGGGAAAATTGAGTTAGAGAGCAAGTGAGTGTGAGCGCAGGTTGAGTGTGTAATATGGTGATCAGAGAATACCACTCCCTCCAACTTAATTTTAAAGGTGGGCTGCCTGTCACAACTGTCACTAACTGTCACATCCCCCTCCAACTTATATGGAGACAGGACCTCCTGTCACCTTCCCATGTCTACTGAAGGGACAGTTAGGGCGGTGCCCCAGCCGCCCGAAGGTGGAACCGTTTCAACGCCCCTTTGGCATTGGTCAGCTGGTCTTTAAATTCCCAAGTGTCCCCAGAGGCATCGTAACCCTTCCATCGGATGAGGTACTTCATGACATATTTAGACGATCGACGGACCGAGCGAGCGTCTAAAATCTCATCGACCTCATATTCCTCAGGGTCGCCGTCCCGGACAGCGGGGACCGGTCCCGGTTGGACAGGTCACCGACCAGTGAACAGTGTATCACCTTTGATATATAGTTCCAGGAAGGAGACATTAAAGACCGGGTGACCCTTGTATTCAGCTGACATGTTCAGTTTGTAAGCATTCTGACCGATACGACGTACCACCGAATATGGACCGACCCAGACAGGGCCAAGCTTTTTCTTGACCACACCAGGGAGGTACAGGTGCTGAGAATGCAGTTTGACTAAATCCCCCTTGGAAAATGTCAGTTCCCGACGGTGTTGATTAGCGTATTTTTGTTGGTTTTCTTGGGCTTTGCGCAGGTTTTGTTAGACTTCTGACAGGGTGTCAGCAAACTCCTGAGTTAACTGGAGGGAGACCGGGTTGTCAATCCCTTCAGGGCAAGTTAAAGATTCCCCTAGCACATCTAGAGGAGACTTAGGGACTCTACCCAGGCTGAGTTCAAAAGGAGTTTTGCCCGTTGACGCGTGCACCGCACTGTTGACCGCAAACTGAATTTGAGGCAACAGGTCATCCCAATTATCTTGTTTTTGTTTAATATATGCTCTCTGCACCTCCTGCAGAACTCGGTTAGTTCTTTCCGTCTGCCCATCAGTTTGAGGGTGGTTTGCTGTGCTGAGCAGCTGTTTGACTCCCATTAACCCCATTAAAGCTCTCCAGAACTTAGAGGTGAATTTTGAGTCCCTGTCTGAGATGATATTAGAAGGGAGCCCATGTTGGCATACTACATGGTTGTAGAACTGTTTCGCTGTTTCGAGTGCAGTCACTTTGACAGTTGTGGGGATAAAAATGACCATTTTTGTCTGTTTATCCACGACTACCAGTAATGAATCATGCCCATTGGCAGTTCTTGGTAGTGAGACCACCCAGTCCATGGATAAAGTTTCCCAGCGGCCAGCTGGGATGGGCGGCGGTTGCAAGAGACCTCCGGGTGGTGTGTGCCGAGACTTATTCCTTTGACACTGGTCACAGGAGTTGACATATTTCAAGACCTCCCGAGGTAACCCCTCCCAATGATAATGTTTTGCCAGTTTGCCAACAGTTTTGGCCTGCCCCAAATGTCCACCCAGGAGACTGTCATGCGCTTGACTCAGTAAGAGAGACCTTATTTCCAAGTTATTAGGAATGACCAGCTTCAGCCTGCCTGAAGTGGTTTCCGTCACCCAGACCCCTCCCTTAAGCTTATACCAGAGTGCAGTAGCACGACACACACCAGTAGTGGGGCTGGGCTCGAATGTTGGGTCAGAAAGGAAGGCTTTCCTAAGTTGTTCAAGGAAGGACTTTTTCACCTTTAGTGAAGTGTGTATGGTTATGAAAGTGTGGTTTGTTTCTTTCTAGCATTTTATGTGCATAGAGTGTGATTTTAGAAGAACTTTGGCCTTTATTTCACGTCATTTGGACAAGTATTGAGATAGTTATGAATTTTGGAAGTTTTTAGTGAGTTTTTAATGTCACAGATTCTATTTAGTGACAAGGACAGGTCCAGTGACGAAAATTTCGGTTGGAGTCCAGAAAGTAGGACATTGAAACATGAGGGTTCCAGAAAGTACGTACAATTACGTAGAGTGCCAAAGTGATCGTGGAATTTCTAGAAACTCCGTGAGGAGTTAGTGGATTGTGTAGTAGAATATTCTAGAGTGTGATTGTGTGCGTGTGAGTGTGCTAGCTTGTCCAACTAGGCAAGGTCAAGTACATGGAAGGAGCCATAGGAGAAGGTTCTGGAGGTACCTTGCTAGAGAGGACACTTAGAGTTAAAGGATAAATGGGAAGCACAAGGAAGTAGAGGGGGCTTAGTCTAGTCTAACCTTCTTATCTTGTACACGACTTTTCTTAATAAAGTGAGTTCTTTTCCACTCCTCTCTCATGTAGCCCTCTAACTCTTGCAAGGGTGGCATACCACCAGGCCACTCCACCTTGTGTATGCAACTAGGAAAGGTCCTCGTGCACGCTTCCACTCGCGGGTGAGGGTGCGTGAGTGTGTATGGGCGCACTCCCCGCACCCTTCCCCCTTTCACATGGTATCGGAGCTACCTAGTTGCTTCATTTGGAGGAGGGAGCTTTGGTTGGTGATGCTTGTAGGAGTGTAGAGAGGGTAGAGAGGAGAAGCAAGGATGATTTATAAGTTGCTAAGGGCAGCCATGAAGACGTTGATGCAAGCTAGCATCTCACTCTCTTGAAGGAGGGAGGAGATGGAAGAGGGAGGTGCTCCAAGAAGTGTCAACTTGGATGCAACCAGATTGTTGTACGTCTTCTTTGTAGTATGAGAAGGTTGCCCAAGCATGGTAGTGATATAAGTAATATAGAGCAGCCTTTGCTTGAGTATGGAGACATACGAGCATGAAGAGAATCTGGAGTTCACACGGCTGGATTCTTCCTTGAAGATGCAAGCTCTTTAGTGTTAAGCTCTTTCTTTGACGAGGGGGCTTAGCATAGAGGTGATAGTGGCTAGAAAGGAGTGTGTGCCCATCTTTATTTCAGATCTTCAATGAAGGTGGAGCAGATTTTAAGGGTAGGCAACCAGGGACTTAGCAAGCATGTGTACTTGCAAGTCTAGGAGCTTTGGCGGGCATAGCACTCGCAAGCTCAAGAGGAGCTCATGAGGAGCTCAAGAGAGGGTGCACCGGGGTGTTGCACCAAGTTGGCCAAGTATGTGGCCAGATTTGGGTTGCCTTGCATCACTCCTATGTAGCCACTGGTTATTTGAGGCCAGCCATGATGGAGCTTGGTACCTTGTATGGAGATAGAAGAAGCCTCAAGTGAAGAGAAGCACCGTGGAGAAGGCTTGGAGCAAGAAGAAGAAGTATTCGAGATTTTTCTTCAAAGAGGAGAGATGGAGATGGAGCCTTTCAAGTTCAGATTTCTCTTTTCTTATGGAGGAGAGTACTACGGAGTATATGGAGTTGAGAACTATGATGAAGACAAGCCTATGGTGTGGAAGAAGAAGCAAGGTATGAAGTTGGTGCAAGAGGGCTAGTGCAAGAGATGTCTCCCACTTGAAGCGTGTGTGCCATTAGTTGTGTGATGGCATAGTTAAGGGGCAGATTTTGGTGCACCTATGGAAGCTCTTCATGTGGAAGTAGAGCACCAAGGCAAGCTGGGTTTAGTAGTATAAAGTGTTATTGGGGTGACCAAGGCTAGAGTGCACTCAAGAAGCTAAGCATGTGGAAGGAGTTGCACAAAGAGAGTAGCCTATCCTCTAGTGCTTTAGTGCACGGGTCAAGTGAAGACCGAGGAGGAGTATGGTCAAGTGAGGATAGTGAAATAGGTGGAGGTAGATATGACCACAAGTAGCTATCTTCAGCCCGCTAGCAAAGAAGCGACGCGGGAAGGTGAAGGTGAAGGAGAAGCGCTTGTTT
>WELA01012669.1:71411-91458 GCA_009602735.1 Mesotaenium endlicherianum
ATGCTGACTAAAGTTCCTTTCTTGCAAGTCAGGTCTTCTAGAGAGTGCGTCAGCAGGATTCAACTTCCCTGGTTTGTAGTTGATCTGGACTTGGAACTGCTCTAGCATCTGGCTCCAGCGGTTCTCCCTCCTCAATAGCTTGGACTTCTTCAGAAAGTGAGTTAGAGCTAGATGATCTGTAATCACCTTAAAAGCTTTACCATGTAAATATGCTCTCCACTGTTTGAGTACATGAATGATAGCTAGCAGCTCTTTATCATGCACTGAGTAATTAATCTCCGCTGGATTAAATTTAATAGACTCGTACAACACAGGATGCCACTCCTGCCGTACTTTACCATCCTTTGTGGTTTTGTCAGCAGGCTGCAACAAAATAGCACCCATAGCAAAGTCACAGGCATCAGTAACCACCTGCACCGGTTTGCTGGGGTCATACACGGCTAGCACTGGGGCAAAACAAAGGGCATCTTTAAGGGTCTGGAAGGCAGCCTGCTGCTCTTCCCCCCACACATACCCGATGTCTTTCTTAGTAAGGTCAGTCAGTTTACTGGCCTTTGTGGAATAATTCTCAATAAATCTCCTATAGTAGTTAGCCAACCCGAGGAAGGATCTAACTTCAGAGACAGACTGTGGTACTGGCCAGTCCCTTATGGTCTGGACTTTCTTAGGATCCACACTGATGCCCTCTTTACTGACAACGTGGCCTAAGAATTCAATACTTTCCTTAAAGAAATCGCACTTGCTCATTTTATCATATAAGTGATTTTTCCGCAGAGTGTCCAGGACTTTTTTTAAGTGTTCAGTGTGCTGAGCTTCATCTTTAGAGAAAATTAAAATATCATCCAGGAAAACTTGCACAAACTTATCCACATAAGGTCTGAAAATGTCATTCATAGCACCCATGAAGGTAGCAGGAGCATTAGTCAGTCCAAATGGCATCACGTTGAACTCATAGTGTCCATATCGTGTGCGAAAGGCAGTCTTATGTTCATCCCCCTCAGCGATTCTGATTTGATGATAACCACTCTTGAGATCTATCTTACTGAACACCTTAGCACCAGACAAGGTATCAAGCAAGTCCTCGATTCTGGGTAAAGCATACTTGTTCTTTACTGTAATTCTGTTGAGGGCTCTCTAATCCACACACATCCGCATACTGCCATCCTTTTTCTTAACAAATAGGATGGGTGCGCCGTACGGTGATTTACTGGGNGTGAAACATAACCATTCCTCAAGCTCTGCAATCTGTGTTTTCAACTCCTCGCTCTCCACATAAGACAAGCCATACGTGCGTTGCCAAGGTGGCTGACTCCCAGGTAATAAATCAATCCTATAATCTAATTCCCGCTTAGGGGGTAATCTTGGAGGCATATAAAACACATCTGTGTACTGAGCAACAATGTTTGCAGCAGTAGGGTGCTCCGGAGGGCTTACCTTTTTCTCCACCACTTCTCCAGGTTGAGGAGTTACCTCTCTTAGCAGCAGACAGAACATTCTGTATTCCTTCTGGTTCCAGCTTTTGACGAACTCCATTGCATTCAGCAACTTGCATCCTTCTGGAAGCCTCTTCTTTTCCTTCATTTGCCATCCACACAGGACAAGAGGAAGAGCACTGGTGGGTGCCAAGTCAGTCTGCCCATCACTGGCTCCTCTCACTTTAACTGTACCTCTGCTCCAACACACTTCAGCTTGATGTCTATTAAGCCAGGACCTGCCTAGCACGAGATCATAAAAGCCAGTGTTGAGTACCTCAAATGTAAGCGTTTCAGTTAGAATTGCAATGCCAGAACCTAGCTGGACCTCAATAGGCTTGGTTATAATTCCTCCCGGGATACTTGAGGCATCTCCAAGGAATATTTTTCTATTCCCTTGGGTGACAGTAGGCAGCCTTAGCCGCTTAACTAAGTCCTTGTGGATAAAAGTATGTGACGCCCCTCCGTCAACAAATGCCCTCACCTTCCTACCTGCAATCATGCAATGCAGTAGGATAGGGGGGACTGTCTTTTCCTGACTTTCGCATTGTTCTCCTGACGTAGCAAAGAAATGTTGGACATCAGGTGGAACAAGAGCATCCAGAGTGTGCAGTCTCTGGACGTCTATATTGCTGATGGTCTCTTTTATCTGGTTGCCAGGCATGCATAGTGAATCCAGTTCAGCAGGACCCATAATACCTGCTACGAGGGCAGCTAGTGACGACTCACTATCTCTAGCATCCTCACAGTCAGTAGACTGGATTGTTGCTATCTTTTAAAGGCTGGTCTTTTCTCTCGACCTTGGGCAGGTGCTTGACAGGACACTGTTCTCTGTAGTGGCCTTTCTGCTGACAATGGTAGCCAGTGGATTTTGCTGAGGCTGGTCTCGGCTTAGTCCTACCACCACCCCTTCCATAGCCACCTCGAGAGGAACCACCTCTACCTCTAGACTGAATAGCATTATACTCATACTCATATTCATCACCCTGATAATCCTCAGCCTGGTCTCCTTCAACTGCATTGTAGGAACCGTGGGGCTTTTTGACAATCTTAGACACCAAAGCGTTACTCTGGCGTTTGTGATTGATTTGCTGCTGATCCCATGCGTCAGCATCCTGGATCAAGTCAGCCAGTTTCTCATACTTTTTCTCAGCAAAATGACCAGAGACCTCGGATTTCAAGCCATACCTGAAGTATGCTATCCTATACCGTTCTGGCAAATCTGGCTGCTTCATCATGTTCTCTTGGAACTTTTGAGCAAACTCAGCAACTGAAGTGGTCTGCTTCAGTGTCAGGGAGATCATCGCATAGATAGCTTTCTCCTGCTGGTTGATGACATCAAACTTCTCATGCAACTTCTCGACAAACTCTACCCACGTAGGGTCACCGAGTTGCCGAGCCTTACGCTCTTCCTTCCAGTAAAGCCACCAGTCTGCGGCACTACCTTTCAGTAGCGCACCGGTGTGCCTGACCTTGTCGTGATCTTGTAGTTCTGGGTAGTTCTCCAGCCACTGCTCAACATCCGCGAGAAACTTGATCAGGTAATATTTTCTGTTTCCCTCAGGATCATATTCTTGGGGAGGTTTCGGCTTGGGCTTACTAGGCCCTCGGCCACCACCACTAGTGGTGTGAGACCCCAGTTGGTCTCTGTCCCGCAGTAGGGACATTATGATTCTTTTGTCCTCCCGTGGGGACTGATACATGGTCGCCTTTTGCGACCGCATCTGAACGGACAATGCTCCCAAGTCTACACTTTGGGGTGGTAGATTAGCAAATGCAGCAGCAACATTGGCATCTACTCGCTGAGTAGTGTCCTCAACAATCCCTCTTGCTCCTGCAGCAGCAATTCCTGCCGCATTCAGCCGGTCACGTATTTGACCTAGGGGTACATTGAGTTGTACGGCAGGAGGTGGGTTCAGAACATTGGCCCTTGATGCCATAAGTTCTTCAACAGTGCGCTCGTCAGCTGGCTGTCCTTCCCTCCTTTGTATATCTTCAGCGGCCTTTGCTACTTGTTCAGCTTCTAATCTGGCTCTCTCCTCCTCAGCTTGCTGTGCTGCGACTGCGGCAATAGCAGCTGCCTCATCTGCAGCCTCTCTAGCTGCAGTATCTGCTACTGCTTCAGAATAGGTACGGGTTCCCGCTGCATGGCTTCCCGCCTGGTTTTTGATGTACCTGGTTCTCCATGTCTCGGGAGTTGCTAGTTTGAGACCTTGCCCTTACTATACAAAGAAGACTGTGACAACTGCTCCGATACCACTGAAATGAATCAACTTACCAAATAGGCGATTAACAGTTAATAAAGATCTTCATATCAGCAAGTAATCTTTATGGTATTTTCCGTTAACTGGTTAAATGGCAAAGGACAACACACTAGCAGTGAATAATACTCGTGAGTCAAATGCGAGCAAACTAGCATCAATAATGCAATCAGTAACTCATACATAAGCAAGGTTAGAAGACAGTGCGTATCAATGGCTTCTCGCCTTGGATTCAGATGTCTCTCTCAGTAAGCTGTACAAGAGAGTTGGCCTCGTTTCCGAATGCCGAACTCGAGAGCAATGCCTAGCATATGTACATGGAATGAGTTTACTCTTCAACGGCTAGTGCAATGGCACCGCCTACTTGGGAGTTAACCACGTTGGTAGGACCTCGGTGAACCGAATCCACCGCCATCTCCCATCATCCCGAATCGCCATCCATCATAGGGATGTCATCTGGCCATTCATCTAGCATAGCACACTTAGATGCATACCGAGGCAGTTCGCTGCTACCGAGTACGGAAGTCAGCTGGCTGTCAAAGAATGTGTCAGCAAGCTGACTTAAGGTGACATTAGCCTGCTACTTCCGGCCAAGTCATTAAACTGATATTAAATGTAAAGTGCAGCAAACTGATCATTAACTAGAGTTCAACAGACTGAACTTATTTAACTATATTATTTAAATAAATATTATGTCAACCAATATACTGATTCATTGCAAAAAAGGGTGTCAAATGCGTCACGCAGTGCACAAATGCTAATATGCATATTTACAGCAAATCATTCTCTAGATTTTCCCCACCCCTCAAACAATGTGATGTCAAGTTCCAACTTGTACCTGTCTGCATGGGGAGGACGTGGACAGGGAACTGTCAAAAAAGCACACGCCTGCTCTTACATAGCCTGCAACCCCTCTTTAATTTTAAGTTATTTATTACATGCCTGGAGTAAGAATGATATAAAAGGCAACTGCCCCTTTTATTAGTGTTGTGCGGTAGGAGGTCGGGTGCGTATCAACAACACAAGCAATGCATAATATGCAAGCAGGCTTTGCTGCAATGAAGTCTATAGTACATGTGGCTTTATCGCCAAACGATAGTCACGCGTCAAATGTTTCAACTAAGGAGTCTGTACTCTCCAGAATGAGCACCTCAAGCCTGTAATCTGGTAGGAAAACAACTAATGAAGTCTGGCCCAAAAGATCACTGGAAGCACATCATGATCTTCAAGAGTAGTCCTATGGCAGGGGATATAAGCTGTGACTTTGCTCACCACTTGTGAAGTTCTTCTAGTGAGTGGAAGCCAGCAAGGCTTGCTCTTCACAAGAGAGAGACTAAGTGGTCCTGAAAACACAAGAGATAAAAGTGTAAGCTTTACTGATAATCTCTGTGACTTACAACTGGCATAATGGGACTTCTAAAAAGGTGTTCCTCTAGGGACATCTCTAGCACTTATACTCCTGAAAACCCGGCGTCGTATGCGGCTGATCCAATGCATGTCACTCTAGGAGGCTCTCCTATGTCCACTAATTTGTACAAGGCATGTACTAGCACTCCTATAGGCTAAGCATAACTCAAACCAATCAAAGCAAAGCACGTAGAATATGCTAAGTGTCTCTCATTGGTGGAGCTTACCTTGGGTAGTTCTACCTAGATAGCGCCTCAAAAGTGAATCTGAAACTTGAGGAAGCTTCCTCTAGGAGTAGGTGATGCAGTCACCAAGTTATAGCCTCAATGATGCACTTATACTATGGAAATGCAAGACTTATGTAGTCTAAAGGGCTCGCGGATTTGTGCGCACAAAGCTAGGGGTCCTTGGGGTCACGAATAGTCAACATTGTCACCTTGGGGTGCATTGAGTCACAAGTTGGCCATTTGGTGTGATTTCGCTAGGTGCCGAAAGGAGTGCGGACTAGATCGCGTCTATCTCGCTCGATAATTAACCAAATGACGCGAAACCGGTGCCATTCGGAAGATGCTTTGAAGCGCTACACTTTGGTGACTTGGAAATCTAGAGAAGGTTAACATATGGATGCGTAAAGTCAATGCAAAGTTGGTCATCCTAGGTTGATGGTTCACACACGTAGAGCTTGGTTTTGTACGTCAACCTCGACTTAATAAATCATGACAGCTGTCGTGCGGTAGGAGGTCGGGTGCGTATCAACGATACAAGCAATGCATAATATGCAAGCAGGCTTCGCTGCAATGAAGTCTATAATACATGTGGGTTTATAGCCAAACGATAGTCACGCGTCAAATATTTTAATTCCCCCCCCAGCTCTCAGCCACCAGCTGATGGGCTGTGATCGCTGTCTAGAGCTAAAGCAGTGCAGTTGCTACAAAACCAGTCGCCAACTGGCACGCGGGCCAGCGACGAGTCAAGGCAACCAATGTGGAAGCCGAGGTTGCAGCTGTTGCAGAGCAGCATGCTGGCCTCCTGGCCGGGGCTGTGGCAAATCTGGCACGCCCAGTCCTTGGGCGGCCTCGCGTCGCGGGGACGAACCTGCATGTCAAGGTTAGGAAGGTGGCATGGTCCACAATTCTTTGTGTGGTCCTCGTGAAGACGGCCATCTGCGCCTTCCAGCTCTAGAACTCCTGACGCCAAGACACGCCTGACGCGTAGGATGATGGGCGAGCTGCTGGTGTCGAGGGTGTTCTTTGTCTGGCGTCGTAGGCACACGAAGTCACCTGCGGAGAACTCCAACACTCGCGGGCGATAGGCTCCTCCACGGGTCATGGCATACCTCAGTGTGTCGCGGTGCTGAGCAATGCTGAGGTTGTCCATGGCCATGGGCATCAGGTGTCGAAAGAGCTGTGCACGCTGCCCGATAAGAGCGCTCCACGTCTCGGGACTGTCCAAGTCCAAAACGTTCTTGGCCACGGTCTTGGCTGCTGCGGGCAAGACTGGCTGTCGGCCGTAGAGAAGGAAGTAGGGAGAATGCGAGGCCAAGGAGGCCTGCTTACTGAACCTGTACCCCATAGCCAGCCATGGGAGGGCGTCGTCCCAGTGGGTGCTGTCGTGGGCCAGGCAGTACTTCCGTAGCCCAAGCTTGACGGTCTGCACCATGCGTTCGGCGAGGCCGTCAGCCTGGGGATGGTCGCGGGAGGTGGTGCGGTGGTCGATCATCGAGCGCTCTAGCAGCTTTTGAAATCTGCCCTGGAACTCTTTGCCTTGGTCGGTGAGGACCTCAGCGCAGCCGCCAAAGCGGCCAAGGACGTGATCGAGGAAAGCCTGGGCAATCCCCTCACTGGCCTTGCTAGGCAACGGCACAAGCTCGATCCACTTGGACATGTGCTCAATTATCACCAAGACATAGAGGTTGCCTCGGCGAGACTTGGACAGCTCCCCAGCCAAGTCGAGCGACCACCTGTAGAACAGCCCCTGAATGGGGAGAGGGCTGAGAGCGACGGTGCGGGCTGTGGAGCCCGAGCGCACCCGGTCGCAAAGTGTGCAGCTGCTGACGACATTGGCGACAACCTTAGTCATGCCGTGCCACTAGTACTCAGCCTGGAGGAGGCTGAGAGTGCGCTTAACACTGAAGTGTCCAAGCGTCTCGTGCACACGTCGCACCAGCTGGCTGCGTATAGCGGGCTCAGGGACCACCAGGACAGAGGTGTCCGCCATCACTCGCCGCATGCGCCCCTCCATGAAGACGAAGTCCCGGCTACGCTTGAGGACGCGGTCACGCTCGCGCGCACTAATGCCTGGGACCAACTCCTTGGCTGTGACGTACTGCAGCACCGGGGTGTCGTCCCACACGTCCTCGGGCCCGCACTGCCAGCTGTTTTGCTCCTCAGCTGCTGCCAAGGCCAGTCGTCGAGTGGTGACAGTCACCATGTCTAGGCTAGTGAGCCCTGCTGGCCGCACGTCGTTGTCAACGGTGAAGGCCAGGAATGCCGCCGCGTGCTAGGCCACTGGCTCATCCTCATCGTGGCGGGCTACCGTGAGGTCTCGCGAAGAGGGCAGCGGGTTGCGGGTGAGGCCGTGAGCGTCCTGGTTTGTCGACCCTGGACGATGGGGCACGTCAAAGGTGTACTCCTGCAAGATGAGCGCCCACCGTGCGTACTTGCCTGTCAGGCGCTCCGACGTCATGAGCCACTTGAGTGGCTGATGGTCGGTGACCAAGCGGAAGTGGGTGCCGTAGAGATAGTGCCTGAAATGCACAATCGCCCATACCGCTGCCAGGCACTCCCCCTCATAGGAGCCGTAGTTTCCCTCGGCACGATTGTTGCTGCGGCTGGCGTACGCCACCACATGCTCGAAGCCGTCATGCTCCTGCACCAGCACTGCTCCAAGCCCTGCCTGCGACCAGTCGGTGTGGAGGATGAAGGGCTTCTGATAATCAGGACGTCGTAGTACTGGAGCGCTCACCAACAGCTCTTTGAGCTTGTCAAACGCCGTCTGCTGCTCTAGTCCCCATATGTAGGCAACGCCCTTGCGTAGCAAGTCGTTGAGCGGCTTGGCCAGCTCGCTGAACCCAGGCACAAAGCGGCGATAGTAGTTGGCGATGCCAAGGAAGGCCCTCAACTGCGAGAGGTCGGTCGGCGGCGGGATGCCTGTGATGGCCGAGATCTTGGCCAGCTGAGGAGCCAAACCACTGGAAGACAGATGATGCCCGAGGTACTCCACCTCCCGGGTCCCAAAGGTGCACTTGCCTGAATGACACTTGAGCCCAACGGCCTCCAAGCGGTCCAGAACTGTAGTGATATGCGCCACGTGCTCCTAAAACGTCTCACTGAAGACGAGCACGTCATCGATGTAGTACCGGGAAAAGGAGAGCCCCGCCAGCTCCTTATCCATGACTCGCTAGAAGGTGGCAGGAGCGTTCTTCAAGCCGAAGGGCATAACCCTCCACTCGTAGAGACGCTGCGATCCCCAAAAAGCCGTCTTATGCTGGTCCTCCTCCGCAATGGGTATCTGGTTGAAGCCCTGCCTCAAATTCAGCACCGAGAACCAAGTACAAGCGCCGATGTCGTCGAAGATCTCGTCAGGGGTCGGCATAGGGTATCTGTCCTGCTCAGTGACCTTGTTAAGCTTACGATAGTCACCGCACATCCTCTTCTCAGACCAGTTTCCTGAGGCGTCCTTCTTAGCTGGCATAACTGTGGGCGCAGCGTAGGTGGAGGCAGACTCACGAATGAGCTGACACTCCTCTAGCTTGCCTGTTTGCGTGCTGATCAGGTCGTTCTCAAAGCGGCTGTAGCGATAGCGCTTCTAGAAGATGGGCACGTCTGTCTGGAGGGATATCCTCATAGGGTCGCCTTTGTAGCGCCCAAGATTGTACATGCTGCTGGCAAAGCTAACACTGCGCCGTGCATCCAGCAATGCCGTTAGCTGAGCAGCCTGTGCCCTAGTGAGAGTCCCCCCCAGCTTCCAAGTAGGGACAGCTGGTGGTGGCTCTTGTGCTGCGGCTGGCGCCTCCTGCCTTGCTGCTGGCGTGATCTGTGGATCTGCTGGCGTCACCTATCCTGCAGCTGGCTGCACTCGGCCTGCCTCGGGTGCCCTCTCTTCGACAGCTGCTGCCATCTGCCCTGCACCACCTGTAGGCGGCGGAGAGCGTGGAAAAAGAAACGGGGAACAAAACTACCTGGGTTGCTGTGAGGACTCTTGTCTCCTCCTGCCTCCCCCCAGCAAACCAAAACAAGAACTAGGACGCGGCGCAGGCAGCTGCTGGGAAGCTGGACCCTCGCGCTGGGAATACCAGGTTGTACCAGGCGGGGCGCGGCCGTCGCCATCGGAATCTCGATCCATGTCGTCATAGGACGGGTCCATCTCAGGATGACAAGCCTGGGCGTAAAGGGGAGTCAGGGCTTGTGTCTGCAGGAGAAGCCACGTCAAGACGTTGGCATCGATAGCCTGGCCGAGGAGACGCACGCGGTTGACCTCGGTGATGCCGTCCACCTGTGTGAGGTGCGGAGGGAAGCCCATCGCACGCTCCATCTCCACGGCACGGGGTCGTTGGAACATGCCAGTCTCAAGGTCAATGATCATGCCGCGCTGGTCGCCCACGTAGGCCGCGCTGCCGTAGCGACTCACGAACGTCGGAAGCGCCCGCGTGACGTCGCGGAGGACCTCACACTGGGCCTGAGAAGGATGCGAGAGGGCGACCACGCGCTGGGCCAGGCGCGCCACGTCAAGGATGGAGTCAACGTTGCGCGTGTGGCGTGGATGTGCGGCCGCGAATGCCTCAAGCGTGCCTGGCATGGCCAGGTTGGTGAAGTAGGCGCGCACACGATGCGCGAAGGAACCAATCTGAGCTGCATTGATGACTGCCTCACGACCAACGTAGCTGCTGCAGAGGGAAAAGTCGGCGCTGACGTTGGGCCGAGAATCGTGGCGGACAGCCACGTTTTCCAACACCAAGGCAAGTGTGTGCGGCGGCTGGCGGTCCTCAACCATGTTGAGGACGCGGAGAAAGTGCCAGAACAAGGCCGTACGCGGGTCACCGAGCGCGTTGCCTCGTCCCGCAATGGAGAAGCCCTGGCACTCCCAGCCAGCAATGATGAGGTCGATGGGCCCGAGGCGCGTGATGTGCTCGGCGGTAATGTCGCGAATGTCCATGGGCCAGTCAGTCTGGGGCGCGGTAGAAGGCATGCTCGGGGAAGAGGTCTGGGAAACGCTCGTGGCATAAGGCCATCTGCCTGCGGGCGACCTGCTGCGCCTCGCCATCGGGGTCCACGTAGACGTACCGACGTACGGGGATGCCAGCCTGCAGGGTGGCCAACAACCCTGTCGCAATGCCGGCGAAGAGCTCGACAAGGACAATGCCGCCGGGACGCTCGTCGAGCTGTGCGGTGTAGATAGGCGTAGGAAGGGGGCGACAGCCCAGGGCGGGATCGCCGGCGTGCGCTGGCGGTGGATAGGAGCGCAGCAGACTGTGCTGATGGGGCGCCATGCGAAGGGCCACCACGGCGAGCTCTGCGTAGTGGCGAGTAAGTCGGGGAATGAGCTCGAGCAGCGGCTGCGGGCGAGCCGTGCGAGAATGTGCCTGATAAGTGCGCCAGCGCGCACGCGCGTCCTGCAAGGCCTCCTCGGGCACTGGGCGGGCCAGAGCCTGCACGTTGCGCACGCACTGCTGCTGCCACCGGTCCCTCGTCCTGTAGTCTGCGTGATGTGAAGCGGCGTGGGCCAGCTGCTCTGTGGCGGTGCGCTGGGGCAGCTGGGAATGCTGATCAAAGTAAGAACGCTGACGCTCGCGCAGATCCGCCTGAAGGGGCACTGTGCAAACGGAGCGCTCGTCCCAATGTGCTGCCTGTCGAGGACGGACGAGCTGGCGTGGGGCGAGTTGGACTTGCAGGCGCAGCGGCGAAAGAGATGCGAGTTGGACGCGCTCCCGCTGGCTGCGCTGCATGGGCCCTGCGTGTGTTGCGTGCGGATGGGGATGACGGTCGCAAAGGCGCGCAGCGGTGCGGGCCACCTTATGAGGGGGTGACCCAGACGGCCCGTCGCCGGCTATGCGACTGCGCGGGACGTCGGCAGGCCAGCCAGGCGGCGTGTGGTATAATGCGTGAGCTGCAGTGGTGGCGGAAGACTGTGCGTCATGCTCGCGGGTGCGGAGATTGCGCGGACCGTCATACGGCGGTGTGACTGAGCGCGGGCGCGTCTTGCGCAAAGGAGTGACCTCTCTCTCCTCGCAAAGAGGAGGGGCCTCCCGTGCGTCCCTGGGAGTGCCGTGCAGAGGCGTGACCTCGCGGGCAGCCCTGGTATGCTCGCGGATCGGAGTGACCTCGCGTGCGCGCCGGTCTAGTGGCAGAGTGCGGCGTGCAAAGCGTAGAGCTGGCCCGCGTAGGGGGAAGGACCTGTACGCCGAGGACCGAGGATGCTGGTCTCGGCCACTGCCTGCTGCGCACGTCCGGCTTGCGGGTCAATGGCAGAGGCGGTGCTCCAGCACAGGCTGTTGCCAGCGAACAAGTGCGTGACGTCACGGCACTCGTTGCTGGTCGAACAGTCGTGCTGTATCGGACGACTAGGCTCGCCGGCGCATGGATGGGCTCGACAGGGATTGGCCGTGATCTCGTGAGAGAGAGAACTGAAGCCGGGAGGCCCTGTAGGCTGGCGTCGGACGCGAGCTGTAGGCGTGGGCAGCGGTGGCTCTGCTGACGGCTGGGCTGCGGGCTCCTCTACGGCCTCCTGGGACCACTCCTGCCACTCCTCCTCCTCGCTGCTTAATGACGCGTCATCGCACCTGCCTGGGAACGCTGCCTGCCTCATGGCCTCATCCTCTGAAGTGGTAGTGCGTGGCCACGAGTCGCCTGTCCTGTGCAACGATGCGGGTGAGGGCGACTGGGATGCCATGCAGTACTGGATGGCGATCCCCACAGGCACATCATGCCGTACGCGGACGTGTGATCTCGAGGAGGGTCCGCTTGTCGCAGGAGGCTGTGGCCTAGGTATGGCTGCTGCGGCTGTCGCTGCGTCATGAGCGTGCGCTGCAGCAGTAAGGGCCGCCGTGGCAACGGCGTGTGCCTCTACGGCGTCTGCCGCCATCTGACGCATCATGGCGTTATGCGCGGCGTAGATCCGCACTGTCTCCCTCGCTTGTGCGGCCAGAGCGTCAGCCTGCTCCTGGGGCGTGAGGTGGAGCTCGGCACCAAACAGCTCGAGATCCTCCTCCTGCGTCTCCAGGAAGTCGGCGCCGACGGAGACCTCGTCATCCTCGGCTCCCCCCTTATCGGTCTAAACTACAGACCGACCATCATCCAGCCCCATGAAGCCGTAGAGGGCGGACTCAGCTGAGCGACGATCCAAGATGTCAAATGGCATAGATGCAGTGCGGGTCCCCCCCGACTACCAGTCGGGTCGATAGGATACCTGCTCCACCCAGTTATCCACTGCGGCGCCGATAGGAAAGAGCACGTCCTGGCCAAGGAGCACGTTGAAGGTCTCGGAGCGCGTGACCAACGCATGCCGGTGGATGGTTGTCTCATCCGGAGTGCCGGGCCAAAAGGTGAAGCGAAGGGCCAGCTGCGTGCGCCCGATGACGGTCTCGGACGTGCCGGCAGCGGTGTTGATCCGCGTAGGCGAATCCTATAGGTCGGCTGACGAGAGGCCCAACAGGCGGAAGTAGCTCAAGCTGATGAGGACTGGCTGGGCGCCAGTGTCAAACATGATGCGCTGCGGGGCCTGCGTGTTGACCAGCACGATGCCCTGCGAAATATCCAAAAACGCAGCGTTAGGCGTGCTGATCATCCTGCGCTCATGCGCAGGTCGCGCGGGTGCGGAGAGCACCGCGCCTGCCGCATTTGACGTTGGCCTGCTATCAGAGGCGCGCTGGCTGGCCCTGCGCGACTGAAGCAGTAGCTGGGTAGCCTCCCGTGTGGCTTCCATCGACACGCCGAGCTCTGCAAAGGAGACTGCGGGCATGCGGTGAAGCGCCAGCAAGATGACCTCGGCGCTGAGCTGCACCGTGGTCATCGGCGAGGCCATCACGTGAGGCGCGAAGGCCGCTGGCGCTGCTGGCGTGTCCAGCACGCGGAACGAGCGGGGCAGACGCGGCGCCTCCTCCGTGCGACGCCCCTGATCCGGCCCGGCGCGCTTCTGTGCCACTGCTGGGCGTCCGGCTGCCACCAAAGCGTGCTTGCGTCGTGCGCTGCCGTCTGCTGTGCGGCCTCCAAGTGGCAATGTGCGTGCGCAACAGGCCAAAATGGGGCTGTACGCGACGGCAACAGCAGGCACGGCCGCTGGTACCGCGGGCAGACGAACGGCTGGCACACGTGGCGCTGGCATACCTGGCGCTGGTACTCCCAGCGCGGACGCACCTGGCGCTGGCGCGCTCGGCGCGGGCGCTCCTGAGCATGCTTGCGCAGTCGTCGGTGCAGGCGCCAGGCTTGCTGGCTCAGCTGTCGGTGCTGGCGCTGCCTCAGCGACCGGAAGGCCGCCAGGTGGCACTGGCCCACCCGATAATGGTGTCGTGAGATGCACTGGCTCGGGTCCTCCTGCAGCTGGCGCCTCGGCGAACAGTGGTGCCTCCGGTGGAGCGGCTGCGAATGCCAGCGCTGCTTCGGGCGCAGATGCTTTGGCCGCTGGCGCAAACGCCAGAGCTGGCGCAGGCTTGGCTGCTGGCAGCCTGACAAGTGGCGCTTCGAGGACGCCCCTGGGCCTGCAAGGTCGCGTCGCCCGACCGGTGTCGGTGTCGGTATTGGCTGCCCCAAGCAAGGTACGTGGCGCCCTCCAGGTAGCGCGCGCGCTCGCCGGGACCCTTGCCATGCTTATCGCGCAGTCCCAAGGGTTTTGTGCGCAGCCAAGGTTTAAGCGCTGGCTATGCGCAGCCGTGTTCGTGCTGTCGCAGCTCCGAACGGGGACGCAACCACACAGCACGATTGAAGATGTCGCTCCCTGACTCGAGATGATAGTCGCGGCCGCCAGATCTGCGCTGGCTGGGCCGGACTTCGTGCGCGTGCCAAATGGCGGCACATGTGCGCAGCTGCAGTGCGCAGTTGCTGACGTGGCTGCCGTGAGGTGGTCGGATGGCTGGCTTCTGAGCGGGCCCCGCAATGTGGTGCGCGGCGTGTGCGGGCGTGGGTAGACATGCGCAGGTGTGCCGCTGCCGCCAAGCAAGATCTCGCCAGCCGTGCACGCGTCAGGTGAAACGGCTGCTGGCGCGGCCGCCAGGACTGGCGCAGGTGCGATTGCTGGGGGGATGCCAAGTGGCGCCTCCCAATCGCTCGTGAGGTTGCGGGGGCTGGTGTCCGGTCCAACATCCAGGTCGGTGTTGGCTGCCTTGGACGCTGCTCGCGACGCCCTCCCCCCGATGCGTGCGTACGCCAAAGCCCCCGTAGCGCGAATTGCATCGGCGCGAGGGTTTTGTGCGCAGCCAGGGTTTAAGCCCAGGCTTTGCGCAGCCGTGAGCGTGCCATCGGCGCTCCACACGGCAATCTGGCCGCACAGCGCAATCAGGGATGCCCCCTCCTGATTGGGAATGGCGATCGCGGCCGCCGAATCTGCGCTGGCCGTGCCAGGCTGCGTGCGCGCGCCACTTGGAAGGACAAGGACGTGTGCGCAGCTGGCGTGCGCAGCTGCTGCTGTGGCTGCCGGGCTACGGTCCCGTAGCTGGCTGCCCGGCAAGCCTTGTGCCGTCGTGTGCGGTGTGAGCGGACAAGTGAGAGCGCGAGTGTGCGCGTGACTGCCGACAGGAGCGGCCTGGCCTGTTGGACACGCGGCAAGTGTCAGCGCTTGCTGGAACCTGCTGCTTGCAGCAACCAGCAGGGGGCCATCATCCCAACGTTGCCGGCTGGTGCGTAGGTCTGCGCCTGGGCTGGCGACGCGCAAAGTGGGGGGCGTTGCAGCCGTGTGTGCTGTAGTCGTGGTACTCAGTTGGCGAGCGCACCCTGTCGCGACAGCCGTCGCTGCGCAGACTGTCGAAGGCACTGCTGGCGTCAACAGGGCGGCACAGGCCAGAGGGGCTGCGGGAGCCTGCGGCTGTGCTGGCGTGTGTGCCGGACCGTCAAGGGACGCGTCGGAAGCTACAGCATCTGTGACGCAGAGTAGCGGGACCGCGTGTGCCTGCAGCCTGCCATCTGGAAGCCCGACCGGATGAGTGCAGCGGCTGCTGACGGACATCAGCGCAGAGTGCGCAGGTCTGGCAGAAGCGTCGGCGCAGACATCTGCAGCGCTGGTCGCCGTAGCTCTGTCGTGGGGCGGGCGCGTGCGAGGCTGCAGAGCTGCTGTAGCGCCAGGTGCCAGCCTCTGGGGCTGCCACGTGTTGGCGTCATGAAAGTGCGCAGGAGCTGCGCAGGCGCCAGCTGTCGGAGCTGGAGCGTCGGATGGCGGGACGCGTGCGAAGAGGGCTCCGCACGCGTCGTAACCGTCGGTGGCGACGAGGCCGTGGAGTCTGGCGATCTCTGCGTTGGCCTCTACGAGGGCGTTGCTGACGTCGTCAAAACTGTAGTAATCGGCTCCGAGGGTCAGCGCGGCGTCCATCGTAGCCGAGGCTGCAGTCATCGAGGGGCGTCCACCCGTGCGAGGGTTACGCATGCCCCGAAGTCCTGCTGCTGGCGCAGGGCCGTCACGAGCGCGTCCATTCTCGGCGTCGCGCTTCTTCTGCAGGCATACGATCTGCAGGTGGCCGGTCTTGCCATAGTAGGTGCAATCACCGGGCTTGCCATGCTGCGCAATAGTGCAGTTCTGGCGAGAGTGGCCCGTCTTCCCGCAAGACCAACAGGGGTCGCTCGTCGTGGCGGCCATGGAAATGCGGCCACGCAAAGCCCCGCGCTGCTGGGTCTGCTAGGACAGCTGAGAGCGCTGAGGCTGCTGCTGCAGGGGCTGGCGAGCCGGAGCTGGGCGCATCGTCGTGGATGGCAGCACCAAAGACTCCTGGCGTACGCCCGTGGATGCAAGGTCTACACGATCGCTAATGTTGCTCCGTGCGGTGGCCAAGCTCTGCTTCTCAACTGAGAGGTAAGCGTCCTCCAACGAGTACTCGGAGCCGATGTGGTAGATGAGAGGAGCCATGGCTCGCTCCCTCAAACGTGGCTCTACGGCGCGCAAGAAGATCTCCGCTGCTTCCCGGTCAGTGACGGTGCCAACGTCTCGGCGAAGGTGCGTCAAGCGGCGGTACATCATGCGGATCGTCTTGTTCTTGCGGCGGAAGAAGTGGTGCAGCTCGTACACCTTCTCCTCGGTCGCGGCCTGGAACTCCTTCCTGAGGACGTCCCAGAAGGCCTTGACCGGATCAACGAGGAGGGTCTCCACTGGGGGTTCCCCCACAGGCTCTGTGCGTGCGTAGATCTTGTCACCCTTCTCACGAAATGTGTCACGGGCCTCGTAGAGGAGATAGCGCATGAGCGTATAGAACACGTCGCGCTTAGTGAGCGCGGGCGTCTTAAGCCTCGCGGTCACGAACTCAGCTTCGAACTCTGAGATTGTGTATTCCAGATCACAGGTTCCTGGTCTGCCGCTGAAGCGGAAGAGGGAGGACCTGTCAGTCTTGACCTCGTGGTCACCTGCCATGGGATACCAGGAATCGTGGTGAGCCCATTGGGAAGACGGCTCAGGGACAATTACAGGAAGCACGAGTGCCGGTTGCTCCCCTTCAGAGGGTTCAGTGACAGTACTGAGATCGGAGTCTGAGTCTTCTTCACTAACCCCTTCGTAGAAAGGCTGGTAAGCAAACCCACTACAGGCAGGCATACGCTTGAGATTCTAATTGCGTGCAGGCGAAGAGAGACCTTTTTAGATGTAAGGAGTGTGTACCTTCCAGAGTGAGCACCTCACGACTGTAATTTGGTAGGAAAACAACTAATGAAGTCTGGCCCAAAAGATCACTGGAAGCACATCATGATCTTCAAGAGTAGTCCTATGGCAGGGGATATAAGCTGTGACTTTGCTTACCACTTGTGAAGTTCTTCTAGTGAGTGGAAGCCAGCAAGGCTTGCTCTTCACAAGAGAGAGACTAAGTGGTCCTGAAAACACAAGAGATAAAAGTGTAAGCTTTACTGATAATCTCTGTGACTTACAACTGGCATAATGGGACTTCTAAAAAGGTGTTCCTCTAGGGACATCTCTAGCACTTATACTCCTGAAAACCCGGCGTCGTATGCGGCTGATCCAATGCATGTCACTCTAGGAGGCTCTCCTATGTCCACTAATTTGTACAAGGCATGTACTAGCACTCCTATAGGCTAAGCATAACTCAAACCAATCAAAGCAAAGCACGTAGAATATGCTAAGTGTCTCTCATTGGTGGAGCTTACCTTGGGTAGTTCTACCTAGATAGCGCCTCAAAAGTGAATCTGAAACTTGAGGAAGCTTCCTCTAGGAGTAGGTGATGCAGTCACCAAGTTATAGTCTCAATGATGCACTTATACTATGGAAATGCAAGACTTATGTAGTCTAAAGGGCTTGCAGATTTGTGCGCACAAAGCTAGGGGTCCTTGGGGTCACGAATTGTCAACATTGTCACCTTGGGGTGCATTGAGTCACAAGTTGGCCATTTGGTGTGATTCCGCTAGGTGCCGAAAGGAGTGCGGACTAGATCGCGTCTATCTCGCTCGATAATTAACCAAATGACGCGAAACCGGTGCCATTTGGAAGATGCTTCGACGCGCTACACTTTGGTGACTTGGAAATCTAGAGAAGGTCAACATATGGATGCGTAAAGTCAATGCAAAGTTGGTCTTCCTAGGTTGATGGTTCACACACGTAGAGCTTGGTTTTGTACGTCAACCTCGACTTAATAAATCATGACATTAGTGACAGCTACCAGATGTGCCCTCATAGAGGCAAACAACAGTCCTCTGAAGTGCTGCCTTCTCGACTCCTCTACATGCGCAGTTGTGAACTTGCACGCGTAGCGGCCAATAGCGCATCGCAACTGTACAAAGGGAGGCGGAGCAGGTCCACAAAACTCACCTTCACCCATTGGACATAGCTTACGTCGCTTCCTGTAAAACGCATCCTCTACATGCTTCTCTTTCTATTGCAAGACTTTTATATCAGTGCAAGCATGTCACCCTTTTGCCTCTAATTTTGCGAGATACACACCTACCGCCTAAAGTGAAGTACTCATGAAGGAGGGCACGGAGAAGGTCAACCCCAAATAGATAATAGAAGCACACGCACCAAGAGTGGATTGGGCGTGTCACTAAAATAAATACTAAGCACTATATAAGACGCAATAACATACTACTGCATATGTGCACTAGTGACAATTGCCCCTAGCCCAGCCGTCAAGAGCAGCAGGGGCGGGGGAAAAATTCTGGCTCTGGACTACCACTGTGTGGAAGCTTGTAAAAAAAACAGAGTGACAGTGCAGAGTCACCGCTAGCCCCATCACCCAGCAGTCTTCTTCTGGCGACGCCCCTCGACGACGCAGACTGAAGCAGGCCCTCCAACATCATATGCTGCTCTCGACTGTCCGCCAAAGGGGCCTGCATGCACGTGGGGAGAAAAGCACACGCTTTTTGAGTTCAGGCCCCGCACCTGAGCAGCGCACATACGCGCCGCACACGGTCTCCGACCCTGATGTTGGTCCTCACAAACCGACACCTGGCTCCCCCAGGTTGGATTCAACACCATCACCCTTGGCCATCCCTTCACACGACCTTAAGAGAAGATGCCGCAGCCATGCCCCGCCATGGTCAGCAATGTGAATGCTTAAAACACCCCCCTACGCCCAGGCCCACCCACCATCCAGCAACGCTCCCTGACAGCCTCTAGCTAATTAGCAGGCAGCCATGGATGCTCTGGCTGCCCACCCGCGGTCGCTCATGCCCTCCAACATGGGGTATCATGACACACACGCGCAAACAGGGCAGACCTTGCTCATCATAAGAATGGAGAGGAATGTAAGGTGGGAGTGAGAACGGGCATCTCTGCGCACTCACTTGAAGAGTCGTCGCCTTCAGGGGCAGCAGGGGGGGGCAACATTCCTGTTGAAGTCCTGAGCTTTTGAACCAAAGTCCACGAGAGCTTGCGAGAGTTCAGAAGCATTGCGTCCCCCTTTGAGCAGTCTTCGCCTGGCGCCGCCACCTGGCTCCTCGGAGCCCTCGACCAGAAAGCGCTGGCCTTGGCTTTCCGCCAGAATGGCCTGCACGCGCGTGAGAGGCAAAAAGCATTTAGGTGACGTGACTAGAAGACACCCACACGCGCAAGCACACGCGCACGATCTCGGCGTGAAAGAGAAGAACCCTTCGCCTATTAGAGACACATGCATGGTAAACGACGACAAAACAACCAGCAACAGAGATGAAGAGGAAGGTCCCAAAACCCCCTCCCTCCACCTCTCCCCGCCCCTCTTCATCTTATTCGCGTGCACGTTTTTGTGATTCTATGTCTGCATAAGTGTGCGTGTGTGCGTGTGACAGAGGGGGAGGGAGACGACAAGGGTGAGGGAACGGGAGCGGAGGAGAGAGCGGGAGAGGAAGAGGGAGGGAGGGAGGGAGGAAGGGAGGGAGAGGGAGAGAAAGAAGGAGAGGAAGAGGAAGAGGAAGGAGAGGAAGAGGGAGAGAGAGAGGGAGAGAGAGAGAAGCTCACGATTCCGCCTTCTGCTCGTAGTAGTCCACGCAGGTCAGCTCCCCATCGGACAGCAGAATCCTCGTCCGCTGACAGGTGGCGCCGTAGGGAACCACGATCTCATGGCCGGCGCCGGCAGCGACAGCTGGCGCCGGCGTGTACTCCTTGCCGTCCACCCAGACACGCGCTGACTCGCCCACGGGAGTGAGCCCGTCCTCTCTCACCAGTGTGAACGCGTGCCCGGCGGCGCTCCTCCTCTCCAAGTACCTGTTCACACCCGCTCCGTAAAGGTCTCATTCCTCCTCCCCCTCCTCTTCTTTCCTTCTCCTCCTCCTCCTCCTCCTCCTCCTCCTCCTCCTCCTC
>WELA01012669.1:100930-142644 GCA_009602735.1 Mesotaenium endlicherianum
CCCCGTTGGCCCCCTGTTGCATGTCCTCCCTCCCTTCCACAAACTTCAACGAGTACGTCACTCAATTTGCTCACTTCACGTTACTTGTAGCTTCAGCTTTCTCGTCATGTTAACGGGTGGCAGCATTGAAAAGATGAAGCAAGAGAAGCCTCCCAGACGTCAAAACAATAAAATCGTACAGGCCTCCTTTACCACGTCACAATTGTTGACTGATCCGCCTGGCCCGCGCGGTCATTGTGTGACTAGACCCAGCAAGCATGAAGACCTGTAAGGAGAATGCTTGTACCACTTACAAGAAACGAACTCAAGTTTGTGAATAGGCGTCGTTCTTAATAGTGGAAATCAGGGGGGCTCACAGGATTTGACTCGTCTCCAGTACATACACCCACGCATCCTTCCAGCGGCTTAGACAGCGACTCAGGCTTCTTCATGGTGTCTCGTGATAGACTGAAAAGCGAAACGAGTATCGTGACCTTCTCTACCGAACCCCGGCGAATCTAGGTGGACTTCAAGCGGTAAGAAGATATTTACGAAGGAAAGGCGCAAAACCGCTGTCGTCTAGCTCGACGTGAAGCGCTGCCAAGGATATGTAGCCTTGCAAGCCCGTGCATATAGTGCGCAGAGTGGCGCAGAGCTCCTAAAATCCGTCTTGTGTCAGATTACCCTCAAATGACAACGCTTTTCGGAACACGTCGGCGACTCGGTCACGCTAAATAGACACTCGTCAGACATTTTAGCTCTTCCAGTCGTCGGATGCATTCAAATTTGGATGGGAGTCTTTGTATTTGGTGTGAAGCAGGTGTGAAGCATTTACTTCAAAATGGAAAGCAAAGTACGTGAAACGTTTCGAGGTGGGATTTGGCATGTCACTTTTAACACCTTGTCAGTTGTTCTCGCACGAGTAGATCACATGTGAGAATTGGAGACGTTCCGTTTGCGAGAACCCGAATTGACCTCTTGAGCTCAATTTAAAAATGTTCAATTCAATCGAGTTTAATTTGTGCAATTCAATTGGGAAAAGTGCACAATCCCGATTGTGGACGAGAGCCTGCAAAACCACTGTTAACCACTTTTTGAAGCTGTTTTGAAGTCACTTTTTAAGATTTAAAAGTTGGTGTACCACCGGGTACACAAAAGTACAATTGAATTGGATTACATCTTTTCTATTTGCCCACTGTAAAGAGGCCCTAAGAGCAACAGTGCCAAATGGTTCCTATACTGGAAGGTCCATGGGGTGAACTCTTTTCATCTGAAGGGGCCTTTGGCGAAAAGAATCAAAGTATTTTTGATTTGCGATTTTTTTCAATAATTTTTGCGCTTGTGCGAAGAAATTCAATATTGAAGAATTGTGGTGACTTATTTCGAAAGGTCTAACGACATTGCACCAAGAATCCATTCCATGGCCATCTCTGTGATATATCCGACCACATATGTCGCGACTGCTATCCACTTGACGGTGCCGCACGTGCAGCGCAAGTCACGGCCGCTAAGGTACGGGAAGTCAGCATTGACTCACCGACCAAAGGACCAAGTTATCTCAGTCAGCGGTCATGTTGAAGTCGTTGTCACTGTCAAAGTGGTCACGACACGTCACACCCATACCCAGGACGGGATGGGGATGTGGACCGAGTGGTCAGCCGAAAGGCTAGGGGCATGGAACCAGCAATGAGCCGGCCCTGCGAGTGCCAAGAATGGTATTGATCAATCGGCTATCCAAGCCAAGTACAGCAGGGATGTTGCAAAGGGCGTTGTGTGCTGCCTCGGCTAGGCCCTCAGGTGACTGGTCACGGCCAGAGCGTTCATCCTAAACGCTGCCAGCCAGCCACATAAGCGTGATTGTCAGCTGGAAGGCTAAGTGGTCACGCGCAACAATCCCAATGCATGCATGCATGCTGAATGACAACTTCTAAGCTGTGTGAGAGCTGCTGGGTAAGGACGGCATGCAAGCTAAGCGCTGTGACTAAGCACTGGTATTCTTGAAAGAGGACAGTGTGTGGTGCTTGTGAAAGGCACGAGTCCTGCCTGAAGCTGCCTCATTCTTGCTCGCATTGTTGGCAAAGGAAGCAGAAGAAGCAGAAGGAGCGCAAAGAAGAAGGAGTTTCCAAGGCCATAAAAGGGCCGAGGTGCCACGCTTCTACCGACGCTGGAAGATTTCTTCCTAAGTGTATCATAGAAAGGTTAGGCCTCAGGAGTTCCCTCGAGAGGATCTCGCTGGTGGAAAGTAGAGAGCTGCAGAATAGAATCGTTTTGGAGATTAGCACAGATTGAGGTCAAACGCCGCAAGCGTGCGAGGGTCACTTAAAATGGTGAGTGCTGTGGTAGTCTCCAAGTTCTCAGAAGTCTCCATTGTCGAATTGCTGATAGCAAGAGTAGTATTAACAAGTAAAGCTCTCAGTGAAGAACTGAGTGAGCCCAGCCAAGCAGTGAAGAGCTGTTAAGGCGTGATGTTGAGCAAAGAGCTCAGACCAGGCCAGCATAGATGTGCAGTTCAGAGTTTTGTAAGTTGTGACTCGTGGAAGTTAAGCGAAAGCCTTGAAGGGCGATTTTCTCTGAACTTGACATTGCCTGTTAAGCTGCTTAGACGTGATTTTTGCAAACTACAAACTCGTTCATTCTATAAACCCTCAACTTGGGCGAAAGCTTGTGTGGAAGTAAGATGCTTCTGTCCTTGTAAGGGAAACTGAAGATAAGCTATCTTTTCAAAAATTTCTGCTAAGTGTTGAATGAGGAATTGGTTGAACATGGGAAGCACTGAGTGTGGGATGCCTCACCGCATGATGCAAGTGCAGGAAGACCAGGTAAGGATCAAACCCCAACCAGTCTGTCACCGACACACGTGCAAGGGACGATCAACCCGGTCGATTCCCACGTGCAGCAACGCACCGACACGTCAACCAAGTCAAAGGCACACGTGTTGAGAAGCCACGCACGTGCCAGGGGTCTGACGCAGTTAGGCACGACACTTATGATGTGATAATTGTCAATATAATACAATTATTGGCGCTTTTGTCGAGGTTGTTACGCCAAAACTCAATTGTCCGCATGCATAGACCGTCTATGCCTTGCGTATACCGCACTGCGTCGGAATTGACCACTGCGCTATAAATTGATGAGGCAGGGATTTTGGCGACGTACTTGCAAAGTTTGCAAAAACAATCAATATTTTGGAAACTGTGACAGTTAGCACACCATGGGCAGGTCCCTCGATTTGACAAAATTCGCGAATTTCAAAAAATTTCAAAAACATCTTTTGGCCTGCTCCGGGCGACGGTCAGGGTTTCGAGAACACCTAACAAAATTGATAGGACTTCTTTAATGCATTGCGTAATAATATCCCATGACAATTTTTAGCGGAAAATAGAGAATGCTTGATTTTGTGAAACATCCGCTCCCAATGACCAGGATTTCTTTCGACCTAATCTTCGATTTTGCATGATTTTAAAACAACAAAAAGAGCAAATAACATCGAATTTTACACGAATCTTGGGGCCTGCCAACTGGCGCCCATTAGTGCCGATTGGTGCGCAATGCCCATGAGCTGAAATCATAGAATCTCAGTAACGCGTGAAATGACTTGCGGGAGAGTACTCTTTGGACAGTATGCCTGCCTTCCTGCCACATGTAGGTGTACAGTGTACACTACCGTAGCTTTGGGGTACCCGGTACAAGCTTTCTTCACGTGTCGAATCTCGACGGTTCACTAGAATCTATCCGAATTGGATTTTTACGTGCCCCCTTTGAGTCAATTTTGCGTGCCACTACTTTAATAAGTCAACTTTGCGTGCTGTTGCGTGCCCTTCTAAACGTATTTTTGCGTCTCTTCATTCAATGTCCATACTGGAGTTTTTGGGCCAAGTCCTGTTGATGTTTTGCCGGCATCTGTAGTCGGCTTCTCTGACGCTTACAGTCCGGCCTCATTGAGCAATTCTTGGCTGGTTCAAAAATACCCAAAAATCGTCAGCCAACTTCTTGGTTCAAAAATATCTCAGGTGAAACCTCTTTCACCTCTTCCAATAGGACCGAAACCTCTAATTGCCACTCAACGCCGTGACCTCCGCTACACGCCGACATGAACGGGCATGGTATTTCTATGAATCTCTTGGCATGTGGGCAGGCAGACAAATATTCAAAAGACCACACTTATATATTTTCCTAAACTCCACCCTCCCTGTGTTTAACAACCACAAAACTCGCCACATGCAACATCCTCTATAGCTATGCTAATCTGCAATGTCGCGATTACTATCCGTTTGACGGTGCCGCACGCGCAGCGCAAGCTACGGCCACCTAGGTACGGAAAGTCAACGTTGACTCACCGACCACTTGACTGATTACGTTGCAGTCAACGGTTATGTCAGCGTCAAGACCACTGGCAAGGGGTCAATGTCAATGTGCTCCACACCCAGGGATGGGGGAGGTTTTGATAGCATAGACAACCGCGAGGCTAGAAGCTAGGGATCAGTGATGAGCTGTCCAAAAAGGTACCAAGTCAGGTACTGTGTGACTGGCAGATTAAGCCAGGTCATGGCCGCAATGCCAAGATAGGTTACGGCCGCCCGGTTGGGTATCTTGAGCAAGTGGCATTTGGTTGTACACGCCGCTCAGGAGTTCTTAGCCATGAGCCAATTAGGCGTGACTACCAGCTGAGAAGCTAAGCAGCCACGCGCGACATTCACGAGGTGTGCATGCATGCTGAGTGACTACGAGTTTGAGTTGAGCATGGCTAGGCAGGAGCGACATGCAGCTAAGCTTTGTGACTAAGCACGGCATTCTCGAAAGATGACGCTATGTGGTGCCTGCAAAAGGCACGAATCTTGCCTGAGACATGTCATTCACTCTCACGCACCTTTGCCAAGGAGCAGAAAGAGCAAAAGGAAGAAGAAGAAGGGCGCGAAGAAGAAGAAGGAGTTCCCAAGGCCATTGGAGAGCCGAGGCCCCACGCTTCTGCCGACGCTGAAGATTCTTCTCAGTGTATCATAGATAAGTTAGGATTGTAGGAGTTCCCAAGAGGAAATCTCACTGTTGAAAGTAGGAGGACTGCAAAATAGAATCTGCTAGGAGATTAGCACAGATTTGGCCGAATGCCACAAGTTTGTGTGAAGCAACCTTAAAATGGTGAGTTGTGTGTTAGTTTCCAAGTTCTCAGAAGTCGCATTCGCATCTCGAAGAGAGAGGGTAGTATTGGCAGATAAAGCTCTCAGTGAATAACTGAGTGAGCCTAGCCTGGCAGTGAAGAACTGTTAAGGCGCGATGTTAAGTGAAGAGCTTGACCCAGGCCAGCATAGACGTGTAGTTTCAAAGTTTTGTGAGCTGTGACTTTGTGAAAGTTAAGCGAAAGCCTGAAGAGCGATTTTCTCTGAATCTGACGTTGTATGTCAAGCTGCTTAGAGTGTGATTTCTGCAAACTACAATTTGCTCGCCTGTGAACCTAAGAACCTTAAGGCATAAAGCCTACGTGGAAGTAAGAGACTTCCGTCCTACTTCTGAGAACTTGGGTTCTGTGGTTCAGGTGAATAGACATTCCCAAGCAAATTGGGGATTGCGGCCTGTGAGGGCTGCGGTTGTTCAACCTGACCCGGGGAAATTCAACTGTACATGCGATTGAGGAGTGGAAGACTCTACTACCCTGTGGAGCTTGCAAAAGGTTCTGATTCAAGCCAGAGTCCACGAGGAAGTGAGACATCTGAGCGCACGGATAACCTGTGAGCAACCGTCGGGAGACGAGTCTCGCCATACTACCACGAACGGTGAGAATTTGTATAACACGCAAGCCTTTGTACCCAATTTGGGCAGAGAGCACAACGTGTGGGGTAAAGTTAGTGAGTCTTGGTCACCATTCAAAATGACTGGTGATGATAAGGATGAAAATCCTAAGTTCAAGCTCTCTACAAAGTGTTTTAGTGGAAATAGTCTCACTTTCGAAGAGTTTGATGAGATCTATTGGGCTGATTTCTTTGAGAGAATTCGAAAGAATTCTTCTTACACTCAGTCGGTCGCTTTTATAAGCTTGGTTCAGTACTTGGACAAGGATGCCTTGTTGCTTCATTGCCAATTCCGGAAGGATGAAAACCTTACCCAGGAATGGGCGTTTGACGAGCACAAGAAGACGAGGGATTTAAAAATCCAGAAAGAGGCTGCAAAAGTCCGCCTGTCCGCTTTGTCATTAGGAAGAGCGATACCTGCTTCACCTATTGAGAACGTAGACTTAGCTGCACTAACACAAGAATTAAGAAATGCCATGAGGCAACTCAGTCAGCAGCGAGCGGCTACTCGAGATGATGATGCTGGGTCTGTCGCATAATTGCGTAAAGTGTGTGCAAAATTGTCTGAAAAGATTGCTAATGCTCAAGAACAAGTAACGCGCAGGGCTGCACCTTTTACAGGGCAGCATGGTGATAGTGTCACCACGGAAGCAAGCCATGCGCAAGCGTTGGCTAGTTGCCGTAGGGATATGGAGGCTGGGGATGACCAGTTAGACTCTGAGCACTATCTGCGTCGTTTCTTTAAGTTGCTTGAAGCAAAATTCCCAGAGGATCGCAGTCTTAAAGTGCACCGTTATGTGCATTTTGTCCGTCAGAAGAAGAAGAACGAGACAGTGATGGAGGTCAGATCCAGATTGGTAGACCTTGCCAAGAAGGCAGGAATTTATGAGCCTAGAATTGTGGCTGACAAATTCTTATTGTGTTTGGGTAAGGACACAGATCGGGAGGTCAGGCCGCACCTATCTGCGAAATGCGGAATCGACTGGAACATCGACGAGGCTGCTGAAATAGCACGCAATGTCAAGGAAGGTAAAGTCTGGTACAAGGAGGCTTCCGGGTCGCTTATGGCTCCTGAGAGAACAAGGATAGAGTGCAGAACAAGGATAGAGTTTTGACGTTCAACGACTAGGCCGCTCCCAATATGCTATTGGACACTGGCGCACAGCCAGTAATCTTGGGAAAGCGAGCTGTGAAAGCTCTGGGATTGACGGCAAGGGACCTGAATGAAAGTCCTTTTCAGTTGGGAACTGCATCTGGGCAGATTTCAAAGTCTTGCGGAATTACCCGCAAGCCTGTGAAAATCACAGTAAACTTGGGGAAACCTGAGGAGGCGTCACTGCTCATTGAATGCACGGTGACAAAGGCAGAGAACTATGATGTTCTTTTGGGGACAGAAGCTCTGATTTCCCTGGGTATGGTCATCAACCTGCGGAAGCAGCAGAGGGTGACTTACCAGTCAACAGATCGGCAGCCGACAGGAATAATTCTTGTAAAATGGTTTGCTCGGGAGAGGCAAACTACGGACTGCTAGACTGTTGTGTGAATGACCAGTATCCAGGCCATTATGACCTCATCATGCAACGCGAAGAGGAGGGCTACACCAGCGTCAACATGCCAACTCCCTTGGTTTGGCAACCTCAGATTATGGAGCAACTGGAAGCTGTGAGTAAGAGGGACCGTGGCCCGGAAGAGCTGCTACCAGTTCCCTATCCAGTTAAGTCTGTTGCCAATTTGATGCCTGGAGTAGACCCGCTGCCGCAAGGCACTGTGAGGATGAAAGATCCTTTTCGCAGGAAAGGAGTAGTAGTCCTCGAATTGTTCGCCGGACATGGTTCTGGAACCATCTCACTGATTCTGCAAGGTATCCAGGTATCCAAAGTGCTGTATGTGGACAATGATGCGGGTGCTTTCACAGCATTTAAGGAGGTCATGAGTCAGATGCGGCAAATGTACCACTTCAAGGCGTTGGTTCTTACCGATTCTAGGTTAGTGCGTCTTGCTGAAGGGAACATTCTCAATGTGAAGTCTGAGGACCTGTATGGTTACACGATTGACTGGATCTTTGCGGGATTCCCTTGTCAACCTTTCTCGCAAGCTGGGAACAGGAGGGGATTCAATGACCCGCGAGCACGACACTGGGGATGGATGGTGAAAATCATCAGTATGCTGCGGGAACGCCAGCATCTCTACCCACCAGTGTTTGTGATTGAGAATGTACATCCAGGGATGGATTACAACCAGATAAAGCCAAGAGATCCATGGCTGGTCTTGGACTCCGTCTTGGGTCATCATGTATTGATCAACAATGCCAGGCACGGAGGACTCTCACACCGGGTCAAACTATTCTGAACCAACGACATGTCCATTGAAGTCCTGAGGGAGATGGAGGAGATTACGCAGCGCTCACCAACAGCAGTATCAGTGGGAGAAGCACTGATGGTGGAAACCAAGCCAGTGATCAAGAGGGATTCCTACCCACAGTACGTCATCAACGAGCCAGGCCGGCCAAGGGTGGTGCTGCCCACCTTCACGGCATACCCAGGATCACGCGCATTCGTAAAGGGAGGACCAGGAATGGTCAAGAATGCGCACGACAAAGAAGCTCAATGGAGAGAGCTGACAGCCGAAGAGAAGGGAAGGTGCCTGGGGGTACCCAACTCCATTGCACAAGAAATTGTTGCGATGGTGGGACAGGACGACGCTGGGAAGATATACGGCAATATGATTAGGCATCACTCCATGACGTGGTTGGTGGAGACGATTATGACTTGGCAGCAGATGACATTCTCTGACAAGCCTATGCCCAGGCCGAGACCAGTAACGATTGGAGTCCATGTGGTGCCAACCTCTGATCAGAGAGCTATCAGGGAAGCGCATCAGCGACAAGAAGAATATGGTGTTGAAAAGGACGCAGCTGAGGCTGACCAAGGTGAAGCACTCGGAGAAACCAGAATGGCGAAGCTGACCGAGTGTCAAGACCTACTGGCACGAATTGACAATCGAATGGCGGCTCTACACGACACTCTGGAAAGAGAGTTGCAAAGGCTACAAGAAGACGTAGCCATGGACGACCAGGCAACTAGTGAAGCAAACCCTTTGGCGAGTGCTGCAGCAAGCGAATCACAGGAGATCCCATCATCTGCAGAACGCTCCAGCCAAATAGTTGTGAGGATGCCGGAAGGGGAGGGAGAGACCACTTCTGAGTTACGAAACATGGCCCAAGACCAGGTCTTTGGAAGCCCATCCCCAGACGCGGCAACGTCAAGATATGAAGAACGCCAGTGCAATATTGGCGAATGGGCCGAAGAGTGCACTCAGAATTCGGGAAATTCTGGAGGGTCTGGAAAGACCATTTGCCTGGAGGTGATCTTTGAAGAACGCAGGAAGGAGACGGTTGAGAGTTTGCCCGCCACACCTGTTCCGATGAACCCAGAGCCAAAGGCCAAAGGGCAACCACAAGACACAGTTGGCAGCACAACTGAGTCGATCACCGGGCAAATCATGGAGCAATTGCTGGAAGCAGACGCCCGATGACTCAAGGAAGAGAAAGTGGCGAAAGCAGCTTGCGCTCTACAGTCAGCCATCATCAACATGGCGAGGCTCAACATAGGAGGGGATGAAGAACCGCCGCCCCCTGGAACAGAGAAGCCGGAGGAAGGAGAGGCTGCAGAGATGCAAGGCCTCCCAGAGTTTGAGTTGCCATCACTCAACAATGGAGGGGAAGCCAGGTGAAATGAATCGACTTACACCAAATAGACGATTAACAATTGATGAAGATCTTTATATCAGCAAGTAATCTTCATAGTATTTGCTGTAAAGAGAATAAACAGCGAAGGACAACACACTAGCAGTAGACAACACTTTGCAAGTCAAATGCAAGTATACTAGCATCAGCAATGCAATCTGTAAACTCATACATAAGCAAGGTTAGAAGACAGTGCGTATCAATGGCTTCTCGCCTTGGATTCAGATCTCTCTCTCAGTAAGCTGCACAAGAGAGTTGGCCTCGTTTCCGAATGCCGAACTCGAGAGCAATGCCTAGCATATGTACATGGAATGAGTTTACTGTTCAACGGTCAGTGCGATGGCACCGCCTACCCGGGAGTTAACCACGTTGGTAGGACCTCGGTTAACCAAATCCACCGCCATCTCCCATCATCCCGAATCGCCATCCATCATAGGGATGTCATCTGGCCATTCCTCTAGCATACCACACTTAGATGTATATCGAGGCAGTTTGCTGCTACCGAGTACGGAAGTCAGCTGGCTGTCAAAGAATGTGTCAGCAAGCTGACTTAAGCTGACTTCAGCCTGTTGCTTCCGGCTGAGTCCTTAAACTGATAATTATATAAAGTCCAGCAGACTCAATACTACACAAAGTTCAGCAGGCTGAACGTACTTAGCTATTATATTTAAATGAAAATTATACCTACCAATATACTGATTCATTACACCAGGGAAGAAATTCCACGTTTTCCCACGCCAGAGTTGGATCTGGTTGACTTGCAGGAGCTGAGGACAGACGACTGGGTAGCTGACTACCTGATGGGGCCAAGCCCGGCAGATCTTTATGAAGAACTAAGGTCACCAACATCCAGTACCCCTACTGCCAGTCTTTCAATGGCAGAGCCCAAGTTGTAATGAATCAGTATACTGGTTGACATAATATTCATTTAAATAATATACTTAAATAAATTCAGCCTGCTGAATTCTAGTTAACGATCAGTCTGCTGGACTTTATATGTAATATCAGTTTAATGACTCAGGCCGGAAGTAGCAGGCTGAGGTCACCTTAAGTCAGCTTGCTGACACATTCTTTGACAGCCAGCTGACTTCCGTACTCGGTAGCAGCGAACTGCCTCGATATGCATCTAAGTGTGGTATTCTAGATGAATGGCCAGATGACATCCCTATGATGGATGGCAATTCGGGATGATGGGAGATGGCGGTGGATTTGGTTAACCGAGGTCCTACCAACGTGGTTAACTCCCGGGTAGGCGGTGCCATCGCACTGACCGTTGAACAGTAAACTCATTCCATGTACATATGCTAGGCATTGCTCTCGAGTTCGGCATTCGGAAACGAGGCCAACTCTCTTGTACAGCTTACTGAGAGAGATCTGAATCCAAGGCGAGAAGCCATTGATACGCACTGTCTTCTAACCTTGCTTATGTATGAGTTTACTGATTTGCATTATTGATGCTAGTTTACTCGCATTTGACTTACGAGTATTATTCACTGCTAGTGTGTTGTCCTTTGCCGTTTAACCAGTTAACGGAAAATACCATAAAGATTACTTGCTGATATAAAGATCTATATTAATTGATAATCGCCTATTTGGTAAGTCGATTCATTTCAGTGGTATCGGAGCAGTTATCACAGTCTTCTTTGTATGGTAAGGACAAGGTCTCAAACTAGCAACTCCCGAGACATGGAGAACCAGGATAACGAGAATGTCAAAAACCAGGCGAAAAGCTAAGCGGGAACCCGTACCTATTCTAAAGCAGTAGCAGATACTGCAGCTAGGGAGGCTGCAGATGAGGCAGCTGCTATTGCCTCAGTCGCAGCACAGCAAGCTGAGGAGGAGAGAGCCAGGCTAGAAGCTGAACAATTAGCAAAGGCCGCTGAAGATACAGAAAGGAGGGAAAAACAGCCAACTGACGAACGCACTGTCGAGGAACTTATGGCATCAAGGGCCGATGTTCCGAACCCACCTCCTGCTGTACAACTCAATGTACCCCTAGGTCAAATACGTGACCGGCTGAATGCGGCAGGAATTGCTGCTGCAGGAGCGAGAGGGACTGTTGATGACACTACTCAGCGAGTAGAGGTCAATGCTGCTGCTGCATTTGCTAATCTACCACCCCAGAGTGTAGACTTGGGAGCATTGTTCGTTCAGATGCGGTCGCAAAAGGCGACCATGTATCAGTCCCCACAGGAGGACAAAAGAATCATAATGTCCCTATTGCGGGACAGAGACCAACTGGGGTCTCACACCACTAGTGGTGGTGGCCGAGGGCCTAGTAAGCCCAAGCCGAAACCTCCCCAGGAAGATGATCCTGAGGGAAACAGAAAATATTACCTGATCAAGTTTCTCGTGAATGTTGAGCAGTGGCTGGAGAACTACCCAAAACTGCAAGATCACGAGAAGGTCAGGCACACCGGTGCGCTACTGAAAGGCAGTGCCGCAGACTTGTGGCTTTACTGGAATGGAGAGCTGTAATGAATCAGTATATTAGTGGATATAATATTCAGTTAAATATAATAGTTAATTAAGTTCAGCCTCCTGAACTTTAGTTAATAGTCAGTCTGCTGGACTTTACATAATTATCAGTTTAATGACTCAACCGGAAGCAGCAGGCTGAAAGTCCACATAAGTCAGCTTGCTGACACATTCTTTGACAGCAAGCTGACTTCCGTACTCGGTAGCAGCAAACTGCCTTGATATGCATCTAAGTGCAACATGCTAGATGAATGGCCAGATGACATCCCTATGATGGATGGCTATTCGGGATGATGGGAGATGGCGGTGGATTTGGTTAACCGAGGTCCTACCAACGTGGTTAACTCCCGGGTAGGCGGTGCCATCGCACTGACCGTTGAACAGTAAACTCATTCCATGTACATATGCTAGGCATTGCCCTCGAGTTCGGCATTCGGAAACGAGGCCAACTAACCTGTACAGCTTACTGAGAGTGATCTGAATCCAAGGCGAGAAGCCATTGATACGCACTGTCTTCTAACCTTGCTTATGTATGAGTTTACTGATTTGCATTATTGATGCTAGTTTACTCGCATTTGACTTACGAGTATTATTCACTGCTAGTGTATTGTCCTTTGCCGTTTATCCAGTTAACGGAAATTGCCATCAAGATTACTAGATGATATAAAGATCTTTATTAACTGTTAATCGCTTATTTGGTAAGTCGATTCATTTCAAGAGCGCAAGGCTCGGCAACTCGGTGACCCTACGTGGGTAGAGTTTGTCGAGAAGTTGCATGAGAAGTTTGATGTCATCAACCAGCAGGAGAAAGCTATCTATGCGATGATCTCCCTGACACTGAAGCAGACCACTTCAGTTGCGAGTTTGCTCAAAAGTTCCAAGAGAACATGATGAAGCAGCCAGATTTGCCAGAACGGTATAGGATAGCATACTTCAGGTATGGTTTGAAATCCGAGGTCTCTGGTCATTTTGCTNCTGGTCATTCTGTTGAGAAAAAATGTGAGAAACTCGTTGACTTGATCCAGGATGCTGATGCCTGGGATCAGCAGCAGTTCAATCACAAGTACCAGAGTAATGCTTTGGTGTCTAAGGTTGTAAAAAAGCCCCACGGTTCCTACAATGCAATTGAAGGAGACCAGGCTGAGGATGATCAGGGTGATGGATATGAGTATGAGTATAATGCCATACAGTTCAGAGGTAGAGGTGGTTTCTCTCGAGGCGGCTATGGAAGAGGTGGTGGTAGGACTAAGCCGAGACCAGCCTCAGCAAAATCCACTTGCTACCATTGTCAGCAGTTGGGCCACTACAGAGAACAGTGTCCAGTCAAGCACCTTCCGAAGGTCGAGAGAAAAGACCAGCCTTTAAAAGACAGCAACAGTCAGTAATCCAGTCTACTGACTGTGAGGATGCTAGAGATAGTGAGTCGTCACTAGCTGCCCTCGTAGCAGGTATTATGGGTCCTGCTGAACTGGATTCACTATGCATGCCTGACAACCAGATAAAGGAGACCATCAGCAATATAGACGTCCAGAGAGTGCACACTTTGGATGCTCTTGTTTGGGTAGAGCCCTTTAGTCTCCTTCAGATGTACTGGGGGAGTCTTTAACTGACACGGAAGGGATTGACAACCCGGTCTCCTTCCAGTTAACTCAGGAGTTTGCTGACACCCTGTCAAAAGTCCAACAAAACCTGCACAAAGCCCAAAAAAACCAACAAAAATACGCTAATCAACACCGTCGGGAGCTGACATTTTCTAAGGGCGATTTGGTCAAACTGCATTCTCAGCACCTGTACCTCCCTGGTGTGGTCAAGAAAAAGCTTGGCCCTGTTTGGGTCGGTCCATATTTGGTGGTACGTCGTGTCGGTCAGAATGCTTACAAACTGAACATGTCAGCTGACTACAAGGGTCACCCGGTCTTTAATGTCTCCTTCCTGGAACCATACATCAAAGGTGATTCACTGTTCAGAGGTCGGTTACCTGTCCAACCGGGACCGGTCCCCGCTGTCGGGGACGGCGATCCTGAGGAATATGAGGTCGAGGAGATTTTAGACGCTCACTCGGTTCGTCGATCGTCCAAATATGTCATGAAGTACCTCATCCGATGGAAGGGTTACGATGCCTCGGGGGACACTTGGGAATTTAAAGATTAGCTGACCAATGCCAAAGGGGCGTTGAAACGGTTCTACCTTCGGGCGGCTGGGGCACCGCCCTAACTGTCCCTTCAGTAGACATGGGAAGGTGACAGGAGGTCCTGTCTCCATATAAGTTGGAGGGGGATGCGACAGTTAGTGACAGTTGTGACAGGCAGCCCACCTTTAAAATTAAGTTGGAGGGAGTGGTATTCTCTGATCACCATATTACACACTCAACCTGCGCTCACACTCACTTGCTCTCCAACTCATTTTTCCCTCATAGTCACTCACACCAGGTATTCCACACTAGGAACTCTCCTGATCGCGTTCCTCTTCATCAAGGGCACTCAGTAGCGGCAAAATATCATGACTTCACTAACTGCATTGTGTTTATGATTGAGCAGGATAACTCAAAAGTCGGAACTCAAGAGGAAAAGAAGGGCGGAAGAGTCACATGCAAAATACTTGCAATTCCGTGGAGACATCGAATCATCTTCCATCTCCGCTCGGGAATCACAACGACTCCAACAACAGCGGGAGGCACAGAAGAAGAAGGAGGAGGAGGAACAGGCCAGACCGAGGTAGGAAGAAATGGACAGAAAAGCTGCAGAAGAGGTCAAGAAAGCAGAGGAGGAGAGGCAAGCTGAGGAGAAGCGGAAGCAGCAGGCTAAAGAAGAAGAACAGAGGAGAATCAGCAGCTATCGCTACACAGTGCTGGGCAAGGACTTTGATCTACTGGAGGAGGCCTTCAAGTATGCCCAGAGAAGTCGCAGTGAGTCGCAGAAGGAAATCCTCCAGAGGGAAGGGGAGACATCCGAAAACTTTGACAAGTATATAGAGGTCGGCACAGGGCTCCTCCTCTACCACGATTACGCCAGGATGGTAGGATATACGGTCAGAGAGGCCAAGGCAATGGCCCAGGTGAACGAAGCAGGGGCTGTCTCGATTCCTGGTATCTGGGGGGAAGATAGGGTCATCAGGATGATCCCCATGGACGCGGACAGCTTCAAGGACTCAACACCCCACAACAGGTTCAAGGCCATGTACAATGAGGTGGAGAGGAGGAGCTGGGAATTCTTGGCCAGGGAAACCAGTCAGCTGGACTTTGCAGGGCACTGGTACCCTTGTACTCTTAAAAAGACAGACGCTGCCTTCTTCCAAAAGCCCACTGATTGGCGGTGGATGACCATCAACATGAGGGACCAGCAGAATGACAGGGCGACGGATGAGGATTTCCTAACAGACCTAAAGGGGAACATAGTATTGCCCCCTCACATTGCGGCTTGGGACCCAAGATTGGATGGAGTCANGCAGTCAGAGATTGCATGAGCCAAGAGATGCAGGGGGACAGTAGCAGGGCCCGAGAGTCATTCTTCAAAGGGAAGCACGCTTATGCCAAATGGGCAAGTAAGCAGGGGGAAAAGGACCTCTATGCGGTCCGGACTCAGCAGCCCCCACCAGCACCCAAAAGGGGAAGGTCAGTAGTTTATTCTTTTTCTAGGGAAGAGCTGGAGCAGCTGACAGAAGAGACCCCAGAAGTCTCAGAGGAACCCGGTGACGGCGAGGAGGAGGAGTCAGAGGAAGACGAGGAGAAAGGCGAGGAGGAGGACATTAGCCCCGCCGTGATCCTGACACCTGCCACATCCCCTGTAAGGGAGAAGACGGCGTGGGCCACGCAGCAACTTGCTCAAGAGGAGGATCTCACTTGGCTGGGAACTGCCAGAGGACACAGCCCATCTCCAGGCAAGGAGACCCAGTCAGACAGGGCAGACAGGAGGGCTGCTCGGGAGATAGCCAGAGGCCTGCCAGCATCTCCCTCGCAGAGAGGGCATGTACCCTTGGCTCATGTCATGCAACATCCTTCTGGGATGCCGGTATACGTACCTGTCAGTTTGAGGGCTGCCCAGGAGAAGGCTGCCTCCCTCCAGACTGTGCAGGAGGAAACAGCCCAGTTACTGCGTTCTCCGCGGGGTCCTTACACGGAACCTCCCTCTCTGACAGGCTTCAAAAGACCCCAAGACAGGAGGAGGTCTGGCTCCCCTGAGTATAGGGCCTCAGGGACATCTCCCTCCTAAGGGCAACAGGCTGGGGGTAAGAGGGACAGCACGCTGTTATTAGTGTTAGTGTTGTCGAGGCGACAACATGATAAGTTGGAGGGATTGTAATGAATCAGTATATTGGTTGACATAATATTCATTTAAATAATATAGTTAAATAAGTTCAGCCTGCTGAACTCTAGTTAATGATCAGTCTGCTGGACTTTATATTTAATGACTCAGTTTATATTTAATATCAGTTTAATGACTCAGGCCGGAAGTAGCAGGCTGAGGTCACCTTAAGTCAGCTTGCTGACACATTCTTTGACAGCCAGCTGACTTCCGTACTCGGTAGCAGCGAACTGCCTCGATATCTAAGTGTGGTATGCTAGATGAATGGCCAGATGACATCCCTATGATGGAAGGCGATTCGGGATGATGGGAGATGGCGGTGGATTTGGTTAACCGAGGTCCTACCAACGTGGTTAACTCCCGAGTAGGCGGTGCCATCGCACTGACCGTTGAACAGTAAACTCATTCCATGTACATATGCTAGGCATTGCTCTCGAGTTCGGCATTCGGAAACGAGGCCAACTCTCTTGTACAGCTTACTGAGAGAGATCTGAATCCAAGGCGAGAAGCCATTGATACGCACTGTCTTCTAACTTTGCTTATGTATGAGTTTACTGATTTGCATTATTGATGCTAGTTTACTCGCATTTGACTGACGAGTATTATTCACTGCTAGTGTGTTGTCCTTTGCCGTTAAATCAGTTAACAGAAAAATACCATAAAGATTACTTGCTGATATAAAGATCTTTATTAATTGTTAATCGCCTATTTGGTAAGTTGATTCATTTCACCAAACAGAGTTGGTGGCCTGTCTAGCCGAAATGGCTGGAATGGTAGTGTAGTGAAACAGATAGATAAAGTACTTAGTAAAACAGAATACTTTATCTATTCAAGACAAGGATCTTTGAACACAAGTGGTAGCTTCTTGAAAGAGAGATGGCTTCTTGAAAGTTAATATATTTCTGGATTTTGGCAAGTACAAGAGTGATTCCCGAATGTCTTTCTATGTTCTAGCTCTTGTTTATATACTTGCTACATAAGTAATTTCTAGGAAGGTGTATGTTGATGTGTTGGCACCCAACACATCCCAAAACTTGCCACCTCTTTCTAGAATAATGTACACATGTCCTTTTGACCTAAAAATGGCACATTTGACTTTTGCCACATGGAGTTCTTCTAGGTCTTTCCTCTAACTTCGAAAATGCCTTGGAAGGTTCAAAGGACATGAACCAAGTTACTAGAGTACCTATTCACACTTGACTCCACACAATACTACTCCAAATATATTTGAAAACATTAAAATATATGCAAACTAATATATAATAACTCAAATCACTACATCACCCCCCCGATAGAAAAAGCGACGTCTCGGCGCGTCAAGTCAGGTCTTACACATGTGGAGCAAACTAGTCAACAGTTTCAAGTCAGATGCCACACATGTGAAGAGGACTAGTCAAAGGCGCCAAGTCAGGTGCTACACATGTAAGGTAGACTAGGCAAGGTCGTAGGTGGTGTGACCTTATTGGCTAGCCTACTCCTTAATGATAAAGAAAATTGTACAAGTTGGCCCAGAATCTGCCACGAACTCAAAAATTCATAGCGGCCACAGAACTGCTCCAAATCTGAAAATTCGAGTGCCAGACGGACCGCGTCGGAGAACTCTACCGGGTCACCAAATTTGAGAGCATTCTCATTTCTGGAGTGTCGTTGAGAGCTGAGAGAGTAGGCACTCCTCCAAATCTGTGCAGAAACTTCTGAAAATCATAAGTCCTTCTATACTTCTCCAAATTCTGCAAACTAAGTCTCAAACTGGGCGCTGTAAGATGTTCTACCAGAGTCTTGAGTTTCAGAGCATTCCAAGTTCAGGGGAGGGCACAATGTCAGAAGGCATATTCTGCCCTAACAATGCCAGCAGCCTGACCCCCTTCTACTTAGAGCATCATATCTCTCTCACCAGTGCTCCAAATTGAGCAAACTTGGACTCTAAATGACCGGCTACTCATGGACTACAGCCAGGTAAATTTTCAGAATTTATTATGCAGAGACCTATCACCAGTAGCAGTTTTAGTTTTCTGTCCAGAAACTGCGAGAAGAGAAGAGTGTCTAATGTCAATTTTTCCTCTTTCTTGTTCTTGCAGGCTGCCTCCAAGGGGTCTTCTGCTGCTTCTTGATGGTGGCAGGCTGCCTCCCTGAAGTCTTCGGGCTTCTAGTAGAGAGACTTGGGGCTGGTCCAAGATGGGGGTTGGCGGCATGGAAGCGCTTCAACTTTCTCTGAACTTTGTCAAGGTAGTGCGCCGCCACCCAACTATTCTCCGAATCTGGATATCCTTTCCACTTGATCAAGTATTGCTGCTGTCTCCTGAAATTTCTCATAGCCACTATGTCTTCCACTTCGTACTCCAAATGATCATCCACTATTGTTGGGGCTGGTGGGGTTGTCACACGTCCTGGGAACTTGTTGTCGGGTTGCACATATGGCTTGAAGAGGGAAGCGTGGAATACGGGGTCGATGTGCATAGTCTGGGGAAGTTCTAGCTTGAAAGCAACGGGGTTGACTTGCTGGATAATCTTGAAGGGTCCCAAATACTTGGGAGAGAACTTGCTGCCGGCAGGCCTGTTGTTCAGGGAAATGTTCTTGGATGATAGTAACACGTTGTCACCCACTCTGTACGTAATTTCTCTTCTGGATCTGTTCGCCACTCTTGCTTGAGCATCTTGCGCGTGTTGTAGAGCTTTCTTCGCTGCTGTAAGGGCTGCTTCTAATGTCTCCATAAAATCTGTGGCTGCAGGTACTTCATCATGGCCAGCCGTGAAGCTCAGTGGCGTGGTCGGATGGAAGCCATAGTTGAGGAAGAATGGGGACTCTTGGGTAGAGGCCTGCGTAGTGTTGTTGTAGGCAAACTCGAGGGGGGTCAAGTACATGTCCCAGTCTTGCTCGAGGGTAGACACGTAGGCCTTTAGAGAGGTCTTTAGGGTACGATTCATACGCTCGGTTTGCCCATCTGATTGTGGGTGGTAGGCAGTAGACATATCCAGCGATGTACCCAAGTTCTTGAAGAGATTTTTCCAGAAATGGCTTGTGAATCTTGGATCTCTATCTGACACAATTCTTGATGGTAGTCCATGGAGTCGGAAGATGTTGTCAAAGATGAGTCTTGCAAGTTGTGGTGCTGTAGCCTTAGTCGTCGTGGGAATAAAATGAGCCATCTTGGTAAGTCTGTCCACCGCCGTGAGTATTGCATTATGGCCTCGAGGTGTCACGGGCAAGTCCACGATAAGGTCCATTGAGATGTCCGTCCATTGTCTTTCGGGGATTGGTAGTGGTTGGAGGAGTCCTCCCGCCTTTTGCGATGATGGCTTGATTCTTTGGCATGTGTCACAGCTCCTGCAGTACTCCTTGACTTGCTTAGACATGCCTGGCCAACAATAAGTCCTAGCTAGAACGCCCGTGGTCCTTAGGATTCCAAAGTGTCCTCCAAGAGGGTTGTCGTGTGCTTCTCGTAGAAGCAAGAGCCGGAGGTCTAAGTCATTAGGAACACATCTCTGGCCCGTATCTTGCCTCACCCAATAATTGCCTTCTTGCTTCTTGCATGGGTCCAAGGCTGCTTCTCCGTTCTTGTAGTAAGGGTCTCTTTCATAGGCGGCTGAAAATCGAGCTTCCAGATCTGTCTTCAGGGATACCATCACTGCATTTAATTGCAGTCTTGAGAGGGGGTCAGCCGGGTTTGTCTTGCCGGGCTGGTACTGAATCGTGATGTTGTATTGTTGCAAGTATCCGCTCCATCTTGCTTGTCTCCTTGAGAGATACGGCTGCGTTTGGAGGTGCTTTAACGCCTCGTGGTCCGTGGTGACCAGTACTTTGCGTCCTTCAACGTAGCAGCGCCAAACCTTCAAGGCATGTACAATCGCCAATGCCTCTCGCTCCGTGGTTGTATAATTTTGCTCGGCTGGATTTAGCTTCCTTGACTCGTAGGCGATGGGCTGCAGTCCCTTGCCTTGGTCTTGAAGCAGGATTGCTCCTATTGCATAGGAAGATGCATCGGTGATGACGTGGAAGGGCCAATCTGGGTTTGGACTTGGGAGTGTGAGCACCGGGGATGTGGTCAATCTTCGCTTTAACTCTTGAAATGCCTCTTCCTCTTTCTCGGTCCATGTATATAGCCTGTCCTTCTTGAGTAGATCTGTCAGGGGGGCTGCTATGTGCGAGAAGCCTTGGATGAATTTTCTGTACCAATTGGCAAATCCCAAGAATGACTGGAGTTCTTTCTTGGTCGTGGGGGTTGGCCATTCCTCCACCACCGTGGTCTTCTTGGGGTCTATCTTGATGCCATCAGCAGTCACGTGGAGACCTAGGAACTCCACTTCTTGTTTGGCAAACTCGCATTTTGACTCCTTCGCAAACAGCTTGTTTTGCTTCAATACTTCAAGGACTTCTTTCAAGTGTCTCGCATGCTCTTCAAGGGTCTTGCTGTAGATAAGGATGTCATCGATGAATACCACCACAAATCTGTCCAACATGGGCTGAAATATGGTGTTCATCATAGTCATGAAAGTTGCTGGCGCGTTGGTGAGTCCAAATGGCAGGACCATGAACTCAAAATGTCCATATCTTGTCCTGAATGCCGTCTTCTCTATGTCCGGTTCTGCGATGCGAATCTGGTGGTAGCCGCTCCGTAAGTCAATCTTCGTGAAGTACTTGGCTCCAACCAGCCGGTCCATGAGCTCATCCATGCGCGGCAGCGGGTATCGATTCTTGATGGTGATCTTGTTGAGGGCGCGATAGTCCACACACATCCTCAAGGTACCATCTTTCTTCTTGACAAATAGCACCGGGGCTCCAAATGGCGACTTGCTAGGTCGAATGAAGCCATGCTCCAGTAGCTCCTTGATTTGCTTCTTGACTTCGTCTAGCTCCGTGTATGACATTTTGAACGTAGGCCGAGAGATGGGCTTGCTTCCGGGCTCCAACTCTATCTTGTGGTCTACGAATCTTTTGGGGGGTAGGCCCTTGGGCAATTCCGGGGAGAACACTTCTTTGTAGTCCTCTAAGACTTCTTGTATCTCCTTGGGAACGGGGCTGCCTTCTTGACTCTCGATGTCTTTCTTGATGTCTTTTGGCGTGATCAAGGCCAAAAGAAGCTCGTGTCCCTTCCTCACAAGTCTCTTGAGTTGGAGGGCGGACAATAGTATCTCGTGTGCCGGCTTCTGGATGTCTTGGGTCTGGATATTCTGGATTGCGCGCAAAATACAGATTCTTGAAGTGATGTCATTCTTGATCTTGATAGTACCGGTCCTCCAATCAACTTGGGGGTTGTGCTTGGTCAACCAAGGCGTCCCTAGGATGACGTCGTACTTGCCCAATTGCATGGGGGAGAACACTACTCTATCCTTGAAGGACTTGATAGAGAGTGCCAAGGGGTACGTCTTCTTGGAAGGGGTAGTATAGGAGAATCCATCGGGCATCATAATCTCCTCGTCGTGGTCAAGAGTTCGCATAGTAATACCGTGCTTGGTGGCAAAATCTGCAGCAATGAAGTTGCCTTGAGCTCCGCTATCCACCAAGATGTGGACCTTCTCTCCTCCAAGGTAACCTCTCAAACTCATTGGGGCTGGAACGTCGTCTTCAACGGGGGTCTCCACCTCACTTGGCGTGTTGCCTTCTCGTGAAGTGGGTCTTGGGGTGGTAGGCTCCTGGCCTACCGGCGCTGTCCGTTTTTTGACAACTTTTTGGGGCATGAAAGTGCACGATGGCCCTTTTCCTTGCAATAAAAGCATAGTCCAGCCGTCATGAGAGCTTCTTTTTCAGCCGGGGAGAGTCTTGCTTTCACTCCTTGCTGGTTTCTTGCATCATAAGTGTCATTGGAGGGTCTTCCACTCTTCCGGGCAGCCGCGGGGTCCCTTTTAATAACTCCGATTTCCATGGGTGTGGGTCCAGATTCGGATGTGGAAGGGGCTGCGTACACCCGCGTCGTCGGTACCCGTGAAGATGAAGGCACGGAGTGCTTGAAATCCAAGGTATCCACCTTTTGGGCCACTTCAATGATCTTTGAGAAGTCCGTCAAGTCGCGTAACTCCACTTCCTTTGCCACCTTGGGTTTGAGGCCAAAGATGTAGCGGTCAATCTTCTCCTCGAGAGACATGTTGGGGATCTCAAGAGTGAGGGCGTGAAATCTGGATGTATACTCTTGAACGGACGTCGTTTGCTTGAGATGGTGGAGCTTTCCTCGGGCAATCTTCTCCGCATTGATGGGCATGAATTGCTTCTTGAGGGCCTCACGAAAATCTGCCCATCTTGCATATGATGGTGGGGGCTCTTGGCCGAGCATGGGGTGCGCCATAGCTTGATATATAGCCGCTTGATAGTTACGCCACCATGATGTTGCTGCTCCTCTAAGTAAGGTAACGGCAAAGGGAACGTAGTCCTCCTCGGGTACTTCAAGGAATGCGAGGTACGTCTCCACTTGGTAGAGCCATAAATTCAGGTTGGCACCTTTCCCGGGGTTGAAAGTGTCGGGTTTGCCGGGCTTGATGAGTTTCCTTGCTCTCGTTGGCTCTTGTGGAGGCGCTTGAGCCGGGGCTGGATTTTGAGCATTGCTCGCAATAGGGGCAACCATGGCAGCCATAGCTTCTCTTGACGCTTGCACGGTTGCTTCATAGGTGGCCAAGCCCACTTGGTTGTGGACGGTCATTAGGAAGGCTGCCCACTCATTTGCGGGAACTCCTTGTGGTGGGGTCAACTTTGCTATAGCGGCTGCCACGGGATTTGACGGTGCTCCTCCTTGTGGTGCTTCTTGTTGTTGGAGATTTCCTTGAGTAGGCTCTCCCATCGACGCTGGAGGAGGGTGTGCTCCTCCTTGTGGTGCTTCTTGTTGTTGCAGATTTTCTTGAGTGGGCTCTCCCATCGGCGCTGGAGGAGGGTGTCTTGGAGAGGAAGGGCTTCCTTCGAAAGCTTGCTGTTGGTCTTGAGGATCGGCCATCTTCTTGTGCTACCAAAGTGCCTAGCTCCGATACCACTGTAGTGAAACAGATAGATAAAGTACTTAGTAAAACAGAATACTTTATCTATTCAAGACAAGGATCTTTGAACACAAGTGGTAGCTTCTTGAAAGAGAGATGGCTTCTTGAAAGTTAATATATTTCTGGATTTTGGCAAGTACAAGAGTGATTCTGGAATGTCTTTCTATGTTCTAGCTCTTGTTTATATACTTGCTACATAAGTAATTTCTAGGAAGGTGTATGTTGATGTGTTGGCACCCAACACATCCCAAAACTTGCCACCTCTTTCTAGAATAATGTACACATGTCCTTTTGACCTAAAAATGGCACATCTGACTTTTGCCACATGGAGTTCTTCTAGGTCTTTCCTCTAACTTCGAAAATGCCTTGAAAGGTTCAAAGGACATGAACCAAGTTACTAGAGTACCTATTCACACTTGACTCCACACCATACTCCTTCAAAAGTATTTTAAAACATTAAAATATATGCAAACTAATGTATAATAACTCAAATCACTACAGGTAGCATCAGGTGAAGCTGAGCCTCTACCCCTGTTCAGTCCAGAGATCTGGAAAGGTCAAGCTACTATGCACTGGCTGAAGACGGGAACTCACTTGGAAGGGCTATCAGTGAAGGAGAAGGACCAGGTAAACCATCGAGCTAAAAAGTTTTGCTGGAAACGCAACAACCTTTTCAAAGTTGAAGAAACTGGCCAGGAGAAGTTAGTGCCAGAACCCATTAGGAGACGAGCTCTTGTGAAGGAAATGCACGAGAATACTGGACACTATGGTGTCAAGAAGAGGTGTAGTCTTTTGGAGCTGTCTTACTGGTGGAGGGGCATGAAGCAGCAGTGTGAAGATGTGATCAAGGCCTGCCAAAGCTGTGATCGCGTCAAGGCTGGTTTTACACAGCAACATCCACACTTGCAACCTTTGCCAATCATGGGCCTAGGCTACCGCTGGAGCTGCGATCTCGCAGGTGAGCTACCGCTGTCTAAGCGAGGTAACAAGTATATCATGGTCATGATTGAGCATTTCTCTAAGTGGATAGAGGTCGTGCCTCTGACTGCTAAGGAGAGTTTAGGGACTGCGGAAGCACTCCTCAATGGTGTGATTGTGCGTCATGGAGCTCCAGCAGAAGTGCTGACAGACCAAGGGTCTGAATTCCAAGGGTCTTTTCAGAAACTCTTGAATAGATGCTTCATCGATCATCGCACTACGTCTAGAGATCATCCGCAAGCAGATGGTCTGGCAGAAAGGATGGTGCAAACCATTAAGTCTGCTTTGCGCAAGTTTTGCCTTGAGCATGACAAGCGTGACTGGGATCTGGCTTTGCCATGGCTGGTTATGGATTACAGATTTAGCAAGCAGGCTGCCTTGGCGAATTACTCGCCATATCAGATACCGTTTGGCAGAAGTCCAGTAGTGCCCAGCAGCATCAAGCAGGAGATTGAACAGGTGAAAGACCTGGACAGCCCTGATGAACTGCTAAAGGTGATGGTACGCCGTAAGGCGTTATTTGAGCGCATGATGATGGCTGCGTTGGACAATCTGAAAATTGCGCAGAAAAGAGATACGCAGCGTTACGCCAGGATGCGAGACGAGAGCTACCGCCTGCAGATGACGCAGATTCAAGAAGGAGACTTCGTCTACCGCAAGCGCCAGACCAAGACCACCATCGACACCACTTCAGGTGCAGTGATCTTACGCGTGAAACATGCGTTTGACAATGGTGTGTTTGAACTGGAAGGTTCTGATGGTAAAACCATGAGAGACCACGTGCAGAATTGCTCGCTGTGCCATTTGCCGAAATTGATCCTGCGGTTAGGGTTGTGCCCGAGGAATTGGTGCCAGCCACACCTTGTGCCAGCTGCAAAGTGCTGGATGATCAAGAAGCAATGGTAACTTGCGATAAGTGTGGTGCCCGTTGGCACACTTTCTGCATTGGCGAGGAAGAGATTATGGCAGGACGATGGGAATGTCCTGACTGCCTTCCTAAACCCCCTAGCCGCTGGGCTTGAAAATTAAAGCTTTCAACAGAAAAGGCAGGGACGCCTCAGCTGAAAGGGAGGGGTGTAAGAGGAATTAAGGCAAGGCAAGTATTTTTAAAATTTTCTGCTAAGTCTTAGGATAAGCAAATGGTGAGAGCTGGGTGAAGGAGAACATTGCTCTGACTGTTGGTCATGGTCGCATGGTGCAAGTTCAGGAGCCCAGGGATGGGTCAACCTTGGTAAGGCTTGTCGCCGACACACTTGCGAAGGTTGATCGACTATGTTTTCCCACACATGAGGAGGGCCACTGACACATCGACCAGGTTGAAGGCACAAGTGCTGGAAGGCTACGCAAGTGCCGAGGGACCGACACTGTTAGGCACGACAGCAATTCTCTCTCTCGACACTTCGAATTGTAATGGAGGGAATCGAGAAGATGGAACCAAAAATTGGACTGGCATGTTCAAAATTGTGGCTCACGGAATTGGAACCATCTGTAGTCGGCTTTTGCCATGCCCAAAACATACCCAGGGACAGAAACGTACCTCGGGCGGCCAAAATTTACGGTACACATTTGCGAGTGCTCATGTCGTTACACTCAAAAAGCGACCAATGAAGTACCAGAGTCTTACGTAATTCACGGAATTGCGTTTTTTAAGTAGTGAAGACTAGTCTTCAAAAAAACTCCCCTCCGGAGTACCTGGAGGCACTCGTCGAGATGCGGGTTCTATTTGGCAACAGAGGGACATGAAGGACGACAAATTTGTGTGCATCTGACAATTTCAAAGTAATATTTGCAATATAAAAGCGAGTTCTGTGCATAAACAAGATATCCTCCTCGACGAATGAATCTTCCCCGGTACACGAGTTTGCGAAAAGTGGTAAATTCTAGGTGCAAATTGACGTGCGGGTATGCAGTTTTGCTCAATGGAGCCGGACTGTAACAGGCTACAGCCAGGCGACAACCGGACCAAATTTGACCAGTTTTGAACAAGCTCCCGATCTTGCGGATCGTGACAAAGTGGCAACGGCTGGCAGGGGCACCACGTGCTGTGCTTTGGACTTGGGACTCTTGAGCGTCTGGTTTGGTCTGGCTAATGTGTTGGGTTGTGATTGAATTTAAGTAGAACGTGATAGAGTCATGGAACGACGCCGCTCAGTTGTATGACATCATGTTATAGACGGGACTGTGCCCTTTTGATACACCTTCATTCAGTGCTATTGTCAATCGAGAATAGTATAGCGGTTCCTGCCTTAAGAGGAGGTAATAAACAGCCACGAGCCATAAAACAAGTCTTCAGGATATCATGGAGACTCCTAATGCGGCGGCCCTGCCGGTCAGACCAGGACTTGGATTAAGCTCGAGGGAAGCGTCACGCTCTGTAAGCTCATGTCCGCATTTAATCTGAAATGCCGCGCACTAATACGAGCGAGTCATGTGCTTGAAGGGGTGTGGCCTATAAGCAGTCAGTACTTCTCATTTGATCGCATCAGATCTACCCACAGTCACCGCATTTGCCTTGCTTCACAGGCTAGCATTCGGGTACTTGACGATTGCGTTCAAATTGCTGCTCTTATTGGCCCAGAGATGCTTGTTTCCTTGCATGGCTTCAAGAGATGCAGTCGCTTTTTGTCGGAACCTTAAGTTGCAAACGTCCTGACATTTTAATCTCAGATAGACGAATGCGGTATCATGGAGGAGAGGGCAAAAGTAGGGCGAAGGGAGGAAAGAGGAGGCCAAGTGGGGAAGAGAGGGAGGGAAGTAAGAACAGGTGCCTGGGTAACTCTTCTGGATGCTGCTAAATTTTCTTTCCCTTCCTAGCTTCACCCCTTGTCAGCCTGACATGTGTACGTCTCTGGCGGACACTAGGTCCATGCCAGCAGGGACCACTTCGGACCTTCCATTCTTGGAACATGAAATTAGGGTTGCGTTAACACATTCGTTTTGGGTGGAAGAGGCAGCAGCCTCGAGGGCCAAATATGGCCCGGGTGGAGAATGTGCCCCCACGTGCCTGAGATTTTCACTTGTTTGGCAGATATGGGTGCGATTGCTAGGCCATGCTCAAATGTGGAGTGGTCATGGGGGCTTCTGGGGAAAGAGCAGGCGCAGCTGCTTGCTGCTTGCTGCTCGCACAAAATTCGTCCTGAGCATAGGGGCACCTTGGGCTTGCTAGACTACCTCCCAATGTCGAGGGGACCCCCCTCTCCAGACTAGTCCTTCCTCAGAAGAGGGGAAAGAAGACCAAACGCCCGTACCTTGTTTCTCTTCCTCGCGACTTTTCCTTTGCTGCAGCTGTCCTCCACCGTGCAGGCGCATGTGCGCGCGCGCCCGCTGGTGCGCCTGTCTATGCATGTAGGGGCGTGTGATCGTGCGCCCGCGCGCGCCAGAGAAGCTCTTCAAAGTCCGCTTGTGTTGTCCTCGCTGTCTTGCTGAGCTGTCCCGTGCCTGCCCACGCGCGTGCGTGTGCGTGCGCGTGAGTGTGCAGCCGTGTGCACGTGTGCTTGCATGTGTGCGTGTGGAAGTACGCACGCAGTGCAGGGGGACGCCAGCATGAACTTTACTTGCCCCATGTGTGCGTCTGCGTCTGCGTCTGTGCGAGCGTGTGCATGCGAGTGCGCTTGTGCTTGTGTGTGCATGCGCGGGTGCGAGCGGGCAAGCAGGACACGGAGGTGAAGAGGCCGGCGTTCATGGTGCGCGTGGGCAAGGCTGTGTATGAGCTGCCCGCCATCCAGCAGTGGGATCTCGACGGCGACGGCATCATCACCGTACGCACCCTCGTCATTCTCACAAAATCGCGACTTGAGTCATGCACCCGTGTTCTATGCGCTCACTTGGGCCCGCAACTTTCACTTATACGCGAGTCTGTATCCCTGTCATGGTACAATTCGGCGGCAGGATATGTACTCGAGCACTCATTGTGTGTGTTTACGCACCACAGGCGCACGCGTGCGTACACGCGTGCATACATCTCTGTACATGCAAACACACATCCGCATATGCAGACACGCGTGCATTCACTCACTCACTCACTCAGCAGCTCGCCCGAAGGACTCGCCTCGCACCGCAAGCGGCCAACGACTGATGGGTCGGGTCTCTCTTACCTGCGTGCCTGTTCATCCGCATGCCCGCATATGCGTGTGTGCGTACGTGTGAGCGTGTCTGTATGCGCGCACGCGCGTGTGTGCGTCTCCTGGGGGCAGGAGGAGGAGCTGGCGGCGGCGGCCGTGAGCCACGGGAAGCTGCAGTCCCAAGCAGTCAACTACAAGCGCGTATGCACTCCCTCTGCGCTCCAGCACCCTCCCACCTCCGGACAACCTAACAACTCCGACCTCTTATCCAGCCCCTGCCATAGTCGGAGTGAAATTGCTGCTCCTGCTCCTGTTCCACCCTAAGGCTGCTGTCAAATGCCACCTGTCTGCAAGCGTGTCCTTTCTCCTCTCCACTATCGCACGCGCCCACTCGCTCTCAAGCCCCTCACTGCGCAACCCCACCACCCAACGCCTCCGTCTAACTCAACCCTAAGTCTGGCCCTAAACTCTAGGGGGGTCAACTATGAGCCTACCAGTGCTCTGCACTCCCACTCTCACTCTCAAGCCCTCACTGCCGAGCCCAACCCTAGACCTAGCCCTAATTCTGATGGGGCACCCTCTCTGCGGCACTCACAGACCCACTCACCTCAAGCACATTTCTGGCGCTGCTGGTGGAGACCTTCCTCAGGCAAATTAGATCCTTGATGATGCCGAAACCCTCAAACTCTCCCTCTAAAACACTCGACCCCAGTACCAACCCTAGGCTGAGCCAGGCGTATCAATAGTCTGCGCCTTTCCCCTCAATTCAAGACCCTCTGACTGCTGCATTGCACCCTAGCCCTGGCCTAACCCTAATTCGAGCTTAGTTTGCACCTTCTATGCTTTGAGAGTGCCGTTATGCAGAAGCCATCCTAGCTTGTGCACACCCCTACCTTTGAATTCAAACCCTAATTTTGCCCTACTCCTAGACTCTGGCCCTCACCAAAGCCTGACGCCTCACGCCTCATGGAAGCCCTACCTCAAACTTCTAGTCTGTCAAATCCAACCCTTGTTGATGTTCCCCTGAAGGTCACTTGCGATGCATTCAGTTGCAGAGCTGGCTCTTCCCCTGGCTGGGCCCCGCCCACGCCTGCCTATAGCCCCGCCTCTGGCACCGAACGCTAGCAGTGCTAAGCTTTGAACCCTCCGATCCTCCCCTCCAAAATGCAGGTTTGCCTGGCCTAGGCTCGGCCGGCCTAGCCTGGCCTAGACCTCAGTTTCGCCCATAGGGAGAGCAATCGGGGCTCTCGTGCTCCTCTCGCTGGGGAAGCGTGTGAGAGAAGCAGTGGTCAGGTCCTGAGGGGAAGTAGAGCCTTTGGACGCGCAGGAATAGAGTGATCTTCTGGAGTGTTGTGTTGTGGAGAGAGAGTAAGAGGGCTGCGCAGCCGGCTCGCAGCAGCCGTCCGATTCGAAGTCTGGTATCTCGGAGGAGGCACGCGCAAGTTGCAAGTCCCGACGCAAAAATCCGCCGGCAACTGGACGCAGATGATTCTTTTTTCTTTTTTCTCTTTTTTTGGCGAAAGTGCTTTTCTGAAACACCAAGTTTCTGGCGAGAGTCTGTACCTAGTCCTCCAACATTGCGCCTCCCTGGGGGCATTTCTGAGTCGGTCAAATAGCGTTGAGAGCCCGGCGTTGAGCGTCCTACTTTGCGCCTCACTGGCCATAGACTGGGGGTTTGACTTCAGTCAACGCTGGCCAGGGCTGACTTCCCAAGGTCAAGGTTGACGCGCTCGTGCACGTCCTCGTTCAAGTTTTGCGTCGTTCGTCCTGCGCCTTCCTCCTTGCTCCTTCTTGCTTCTCTTCTTTCTTTCCTCGTTCTTTCCTCTTCTCTCTCCTGTTTCTCCTTTGCTGCAGCGCTCTTTGCTCTCCCCCTTTCCTCTTTCTCTTTGTCTTCTCTCATCTCCAGTCCCTCCTTCCCTCCCTCCCATAATAAGCTTCTTTCCTCCTCGTTGTGGGGCCGCAGATGGTGCTTGGCCTGCTCCTCCTCCTCGTTGTCTCGGTGGGGATCATGATCGCGTCCGTTGTCATCGGTACGTCTTGCCAATGGTGTCTTTCTGACAACGTTTTGCTCGTGTCTCTGACATGAGACTTCACGCATCACTAGTACCTTGTGGAGCAGCTGTTTCAAATACAAGAGGCACAGGAAGGGACATTCCTCCCGGACGGGTGAAAGAGCGAGTGCCACCCCCTGCATGTGCGCATTCATCCGCCCAGCCGTGCGGGCATGTATCGTGCGCATGCTCTCGTGACACCGCATGCTCGCTCGAATGGGGCACGCATGCGCAGTCGCGTGTGCTCCCCGCGCGCTAGGGAGGCCTTGCCCCTCCCTGGTTCACTCAGTCTTATGTATGTTCGTGTGTGTTCGTGTGTGTATGTGCGCGTGCGCGTGCAGGCGTGCGGTTGTCGCGGGAGACAAAGGTCAAAGGCACGAGGCTGCTGACAACCGACGGTGGGTGCGCCCCACAAGCGCCTTCTTTTACTGCGTCTCTGTTTGTGATACGGTGTTTTGGTCCTTGTCTTGCTTGAACGACGTTCCTTGCGTGCAGCTCCCACTACGTGTTTTCTTTGCTTCCGGAAGTGTGCAGGAAGATAGCAAACCCCCAATTCCTCCCCCCCCCCTTCACTCTCTACAGTTTGTTTGTCATTCTTGAGTCATCAGTGTCCCGGCCTGCTAACCGAAGGTCAAGCTGTTGAGGATGTGTGCAGAGTGCATCAATTTGGTGTGTGTGTGTGTGTGTGTGTGTGTGTGCATGTGTGTATGTGCTCGGTGAGCGAGCGCAGGCGACGTAGTGCAGGTGGCGCAGGCGTATGACAACCCCACGCTCTTGAGCCTCTTCAACACCACGTGGACGCAGCTGCACAGCATCCGCGTACGCACCTACCACACGCGTGCACGCGCGCACACACACACACACGCGCACGCTCGCGCACACACGTATACACAGAAGAGCACACACGCACAGTGGTGTCCACATACGTTGCCATATCAGACGTGAACACCGCCGAGCACTGCTGCTGCTGCTGCTGTTACTGCTGCTGCTGCTGCGCGTGTGTCGCATGCATCCGTCTCCTCCTGCGTTCTCTCCGCCGCTACTCCTTTGAGTTCCTTCCTCCACGTGCCCAGTGGTTCTCCTCCGGCGCAAGTCTCGTGTGCATGCGCACGCGCGCGGGCGTGGGCGGGTGGATGAGTCGGGGCGCGACCGGCACACGCGATGCCTTCCGATCTATCTAGTCTGCTGCCACTAGTGCGTGCGTGCGTGCATGCATAGGTGGATGAGTGACGTGCGCGGATTCTTGTGTGACGCTGTACATTCTCGTCCTGTGCTGTTTGCGTGCGCGTGTGTGCGTGCGTGCGCGTTGGTTAAATGAACGTGCCTGCTCGCGAGAGCAGCACGTGACGCTCTACGTGCCCGCTCAAGACGCCGTGCTCTCCTTCAAGGTACCGTCTCCCAGGCCCCAGCTTTCAATCTGCAGCCCAACCCCAACCCCTACCCCAACCTCAACTTTGAGTGAGGTGTTGTGCTCCAGCAGCTCCTTGCCCCTCAGGCTGGGTAAAAGGCGTTCGACGCTTGCTTTGATGCTGTGCTTTGCTTCCCTGCTTCCCTGCTTCTTTGTTTCCCTACTTTCATGGAAGGTACAGAGGTCTGAGCCAGCATCCCCTACGTCCCTAGGTCCCTAAAACCCTAGGTCCTTAGGTCCCTGGAGTAGTAGAGTAGTAGAGTCTTCCACCAAGGAGGTACCTGCCGGCTCTCGGGTCCTGCGTACTTTTGTCGCGATTCCGGGAGCCCGGTGTTTCCGTTCTTAAGGTGCATCCAGCTCCGGCTCTAGCGCGCTCCCTCGCGTGCACTCGCCTCTTTCGCTTGTCGCTCCTCCAGATTCAAAGGCACCACCCGTCCGCCTGGACCAATCAAATCGCGGGGTGGCAAGGCGATCGCAGATGCGCACGCTGGTGACGTATCCAGCGGCGTTCGTGTTCACAGTAAGAACAGGGGCTGGATTGTTTTTCGGGGAAGCAAGGGTGTGGACCAACAACGCTGCATGCGATAGTTCTACCGGTCCTGAGCACGCACAGGCAAGGCACGAGCCTTGGCAACAGTCCCCTAATTAGCCCGGAGAGCTCACCATTGGAGAGATGAGTGCATATAGAGAGGTGTACCTCTGCACACACATGCAAACGCACACTTACGTGCGTGCGCACTGCCCTCATTTTGCGTGCGCGCGTCCGTGTGTGTGTGTGTCAACCACAAATGTTCCGGATGTTCCACGATGTGTGGGGTGCCTGTGTTGTGCATGTATGTGGGCGTGCAGGTGGAGGAGGTGCGGAGGAACGCCACCATGCTGTCGCTGACATCATCTGCTGCCTCCACTTTGTACATCACCCAGTCAGCAGTAAGACGGCCCTTTTTTCTCGCCCTCCCTTTCTTTTCCCCTCCCTCCCACTCCCCCACCCCCCTCTCCCTCTCCCTCCCCATCTCCCTCGCCCTTGCCCTCGCCCTCGCAATTGCCCTCAGCCCCACCCTCTCCTCCTTTGCCCTCTATTTCTTTGTCTGAAAGCTCCTTCATGCTTACATCCATGGCTTCCCTGGCCCCCTCCTGGCCTCCCCTTTCCTTGTCTACTCTCTCCTTGTTGACTGCATTGCCGCTCTCGCGCTCTGAGAGCACGCCATCTGTTGTACCTCCTTTGTACACCCGGAAAAGTTCTCTTGCTCCCCTTCTCCACCATCCGCCACCTTGAAAAGCCACCAGCTGTCAGCTCCTCCTCCTCTCCTGGAGCCCTACGAAAGTTGACAAAGACGCGTCACGCGAGAAGCTCTTGTTGAGTGTGAGACAAGTTCTGACTATGAGGAGAGTAAAAGATTTTGCGTATATGACCCAAAAAACAACACATTTCAAGAGGATCTAAGATATCCAGAATTCAAGGTAATCTCATGCATGGTTCTGACAAATGTGGGAAAAGAAGTAGAAATTAACAGCTAACAGAATGGGTCGGGGAACTTTCCCTCCTCTCTGTCAAGGCTGATCGAAGTAAACTTGCGATTTGGCTGGGTTCTTCCATGCGAATTTTTGTGTGCACACGGATGCCTCGATGACCAGAAACAAGACAACCAGACAAACAAATTGACATCTTGAAATTTTCCTTTCCAACACATTGCTGGCCAACTTCCATAATGTGCAGAATGCGACATTTTAAAGAGAAGTAAAATTTCGAAGTTCCGCTCCAAGGAGACTGCTGAGTTCATGTCAACCCCCTCACAGGGTGCGAGAGCCAGCATCTATAATGAGATGGTGTGAAAAGGATCAATATGTTTGAGCAGGAAGGGCTGCAGGGGTGAGGTNTTCCCTCACCATTTTCCTCTCCCTCCCCCTCTGTCGCACGCGCACACTCACACATCATCTCTACTGCTGGTTGTTTTGTCGCCCTATACCGTGCATGTGTCTGCAATAGGTGAAGGGCTCTTCTCTTTCACGTCGAGACCGTGCGCGCGCGCGTGGGGGTGTCTTCCAACCACGTCGCCTGAATGCTTTTCGCCTCTCACGCGCGTGCAGGCCATCCTGGCGGACAGCCAAGGCCAGCGCTTTCTGGTGGAGGGCTCAGAGGAGCCAGGTGACGGCGCCAAGCGAAGACTGCTCAGGGGCGGAATGAATGCTGCTGAGTATTCGCAGGCTATCCTGGAGCTTGATGGAAAATTTAAGAACTTCAATAGAAACATTGCCCCCCCCTGCTGCCCCTGAAGGCGACAACTCTGCAGGTGAGTGCACAGTGATGCCCTTTCTCACTCCCACTTTGATCCTTCCTCATTCTTATGGCGAGCAGAGTCTGCTCTTTGTGCGTGCGTGTGTTATGATACCCCACAATGGAGGGCGTGAGCGACCGCGGGTGGGCAGCCAGAGCACCCCTGGCTGCCTGCCTGTATGCTAGAGGGTGTTGGGTAGCGTAGCTGGGTGGCGGGTGGGTCAGGGCGTAGAGGGGGTGTTTTAAGTATCCACATGGCTGACCATGGCGGGGCATGGCCGTGGCATCTTCTCTTAAGGCTGTGAAGGGTTTGGCAAGGATGATGGTGTTGAATTCAACCTGGGGGAGCCAGGTGTCGGTTTGTGAGGACCAACATCAGGTTCGGAGACCGTGTGCGGTGCGTATGTGCGTCTGCTCAGGTGCGGGGCCTAATGTCAAGAAGCGTGTGCTTTTCACCCCATGTACATGCAGGCCCCTTTGGCGGATAGCCAAGGGCTGCAAATAATGGTGGAGGCCTGCTTAATTCAGCTTCGTCAAGGGGCGTCGCCAGAAGAAGCCTGCTGGCCGATGGGACCAGCGGTGACTTTGCACTATCACTACGTTTTTTTACACGCTTCCACGCGGTGGTAGTCCAGAGCTAGAATTGTTCCCCCGCCCCTGCTGCTCTTGACGGCTGGGCTAGGTAGGGGCTATCGTGACTAGCGCACGTACATGAAGTTGAATCTTCTTGCGTCTTATATAGTGTTCACTATTTATTTACTGACACGCACGATACGCTCTCGATGCATATGCTTCTACTATCTGTTTGGGGTTGACCTTCTCCGTGCCCTCCAGTATGAGTAGTTCACTTTAGGCGGTAGGTGTGTATCTCGCGCTTATATAAAAGTCGTGCAACAGAATGAGAAGCATGCAAAGGTTGCGTCTTGCTGCAAGCGAAGTAGGCCTTGTGCAACTTGTTATGGTGAGTTTTTTTACCTTCTTCGGAAGGGGCCTACTCCGCCTTCCTTGTACAGTTACACCATGCTACTGGTCGCCTATGCGCAAAACTTCACGACGGCGCATGTCGGTGGAATGTGGGTAGCACTTTGGAGGACTGCTATTTGCCTCTATGAGGCCGTATCTGCTAGAGACACATGTTACTAATGAAGACGCATTTGCTTTTTTGTCATCCTTGCTCCAGGCATGGAAGAATGCATTAAGCACAGAGGGGTTGCAGGCTATGTAAGAGCGTGCGTGTGCATTACAGCATTTTCCACAATTACTTGTCCACGTCCTCCCTATGCAGGCAGGTAAAGTTGGGACTAGACATCAAATTGTTGGAGGGGAGGAAAAATTAATAGTAAATGGTCCGCATATGTGCATTTTACCAATTGTACACTAATAAATGCATTTGACACTCTTTCCATGATGAGGTGCATACTTCACGCCGATGTTGGCAATGTATACATGTACTTGTGGAGCGAACAATATATGTCGGCATGTTATATCTTCTTTCATAATGCATAGGCAAGCGCACGAGCAGTCACTCAGCAGCACAGCAAGCTAGCTAGCAAGGAGAAATATGTCTCCTCTCCATATTTGCCAACTGGATCTTCCTATATGAGTACTATATCTTCCTATCAATCGAATACCTTTCTAGCTGGGTAATACATTTTCTTCATTTTGAAGCGTTTAGGCCTTTCCTCCACGGAGCCGTGAGATCAGGAACGTTTTGAAAAATAGATGGTCAGTTGCCGCGTGGCTGTAAGCATAGTGGAAGGAGCCACGTATGGACCAAAATTGACCAGAAGCCTGCACGAGAGTACTCAGCAAGCGCATGGAATAAGCATGGAATTCACGATCTGAAAAGTCGCGAGAGAGAATGAAAGTAAAAGACACGCAATGTATGTGCGGGCGCCGGGGCTGGTAGCCTGGTAAGGAAAGCTGGGGAAAGCACTCTTTGGAAAACGTTTCCAGCAGTTTATCTCTAGGTGCATCGCCTGGCAGTTTGCGTATTCTCGGCAAATTTTGCTCCGTACACCATATTTTGTGCTGCCTTCACGCGTACACCCCTTACCATAGTTCGATATATATTTGAAAGTGCTTCGAATCATAGTTCGTATACTTTGATGTATGTTCATATTGTCGCGACTACTAGCCATTTGACGGTGCCACACGCCCAACGCAAGTCACGGTCGACCAGGTACGGAAAGTCAGCTTTGACTCACCAACCAAAGGGCTTAGTTATCTCAGTCAGTGGTTATGTCAAATTCGCTGTCACTGTCAAAGTGGTCACGACACATCAAACCCCACACTCAGGGATGGATGGGGATTTGGACAAAGTAGTCAGTCGAAAGGCTCTGGGCCTGGAACCAGCAATGAGCCAGCCCAACAAGTGCCAAGAAAGGTGCTGATCAATTGGCTATCTAAGCCAAGTACAACAGGGATGTTGCAGAGGCGTTGTGTGCCACCTCGGCCAAGACCCTCAAATGACTAGGCTCAGATTGAGCGTTCATCTCAAACGCTGCCAGCCGCCAGCCACATAGGCATGATTGTCAGCTGAAAGGCTGAAGCAGTCACGCGCAACGGTCACAAGGCATGCATGCATGCTGGGTGACAACTTCGAAGCTGTTTGAAGGCTGCTAGGTAAGGACGGCATGCAAGCTAAGCGCTGTGACTAAGCACTGGCATTCTCGAGAGAGGAACATGTGTGGGGCCTGCGAAAGGCACGAGTCCTGCCTGAAGCTGCCCCATCGCGTTGTCAAGAAAGCGAAAGACACAGGTACAAAAGGAAAGGGGAAGAACGAGAGCGAAGAAGAAGGAGTTCCCAAGGTCACAGAAGAGCCGAGACGCCACGCTTCTGCCCACGCTAGAAGATTTTCTCAAGTGTATCATAGAAAGGTTAGACCTCAGGTGATCCCAAGAGGGGATCTCGCTGGTAGAAGGTAGAGAGCTGCAGAATAGAATTTGTTAGGAGATTAGCACAGATTCAGGCCAAGCGTCACTTAAAATAGTGAGTGCTGTGTTAGTTTCCAAGTTCTTAGAAGTCTCTATTGTCAAATTGCTGATAGCAAGAGTAGTATTAACAAGTAAAACTCTCACTGAAGAAGTGAGTGAGCCCAGCCAAGCAATGAAGAACTGTTAAGGCGCGGTGTTGAGTGAAGAACTCAGACCACGCCAGCATAGATGTGCAGTTTCAGAGTTTTGTAAGCTGTAACTTGTGAAAGTTAAGCGAAAGCCTCGAAGGGCGATTTTCTCTGAATCCGGCATTGCCTGTTAAGCTGCTTAGACGTAATTTCTGCAAACTACAAACATGTTCATCTTGTAAACCCTCAACTTGGGCGAAAGCCTGTGTGGAAGTAAGACGCTTTTGTCCTTGTAAGGGAAACTGAGTATAAGATAACTTTTTTTGAAGATTTCTACTTAGTGTGGAATGCTCCACCGCACAATGGTGGTGCAGGCAGACCAGGAATGGGTCAACCCCCAGCCAGCCTGTCACCGACACACGTGCGAGGGTCAATCAACCCTGTTGATTCCTCACTTGCCGCAATGCACTTGCCAGGGGGTCCGACACTGTTAGGCACGACAATATTGCAGAGAAGTTCAGACTATATTACTACATAACTTCCAATGACTGTCGCGACTATTATTCGTTTGACGGTGTCGCACGCGCAGCGCAAGCTACGGCCACCTAGTGCTGAAAGTCAACGTTGACTCACCGACCACTTGACTGATTACATAACAGTCAGCGGTTATGGCGGCGTCAAGACCACTGGCAAGGGGTCAATGTCAGTGTGACCCACACCCAAGGATGGGGGAGGTTTTGACAAGGCAGCCGCGAGGCTAGGAGCTGGGGATCAGCAATGAGCCGCCCAACAAGTACCAGGTCAGGCACTGTGTGACTGGCAGAATAAGCCAGGTCATGGCTGCAATGCCAAGATAGGTTACGGCCGCCCGGTTGGGAAAACTTGAGCAAGTGGCATTTGCTTGCACGCCGCTCAGGAATTCTTAGCCATGAGCCAATTAGGCGTGACTGCCGGCTGAGAAGCTAAGCAGCCACGCGCGACAGTCACAAGGTGTGCATGCATGCTGAGTGACTACGAGTTTGAGTTGAGCATGGCTAGGCAGAGGCGACATGCAGCTAAGTTGTGTGACTAAGCACGGCATTCTCGAAAGATGACGGTGTGTGGTGCCTGTGAAAGGCACGAATCTTGCCTGAGACATGTCATTCACTCGCACGCACCTTTGCCAAGAGGTAGAAGGAAAGAGAAGAAGGGCGCGAAGAAGAAGAAGGAGTTCCCAAGGCCACTAGAGGGCCAAAGCCCCACGCTTCTGACGACACCGAAGATTCTTCTGTGTATCATATATAAGTTAGGATTGTAGGAGTTCCCAAGAGGGAATCTCACGGTTAAAGAAGGAGAACTGCAGAATAGAATCTGCGAGGAGATTAGCACAGAGTCGGCCGAACGCCACGAGTGTGTGTGTGAAGCAGCCTTAAAATGGTGAGTCGTGTGTTGATTTCCAGGTTCTCAGAAGTCGCATTCGCATCTCGAAGAGAGAGAGTAGTATTGACAGATAAAGCTCTCAGTGAAGAACTGAGTGAGCCCAGCCTGGCAGTGAAGAGCTGTTAAGGCGCGGTGTTAAGTGAAGAGCTTGACCCAGGCCAGCATAGACGTAGTTTCAGAGTTTTGTAAGCTGACTTGTGGAAGTTAAGCGAAAGCCTGAAGGGCGATTTTCTCTGAATCTGACGTTGCATGTCAAGCTGCTTAGAGTGTGATTTCTGCAAACTACAATTTGCTCACCTGTGAATCCAAGAACCTTAAGGCATAAAGCCTATGTGGAAGTAAGAGACTTCCGTCCTTGTAAGAGGAATTAAGGCCAGGCAAGTATTTTTTAAAATTTTCTGCTAAAGTCTTAGGATAAGCAAATGGTGAGAGCCGGGTGACAGAGAACGTCACCCTGAGTGTTGGTCAAGGCTGCATGGTGCAAGTTCAGGAACCCAGGGATGGGTTAACCCTGATAAGGCTTGTCACCGACACACGTGCAAAGGTTGATCGACCATGTCTGCCACACGGGAGGAGGGCCACCGACACATCAACCAGGCCGAAGGCACACGTGCTGGAGGGCTACGCACTTGCCGAGGGACCGACACAGTTAGGCACGACATGACTTCCAAATTCCAATGCGTAGTTTTTGCAATTTACTTTCACAACGCAGCAACCGACGTCAGAAGCGGGCGGGCACATCGTCCAAAGAGTACCCAAGCAGCGTAGTTTGTTGAAGTTTCACGCGCTCTTGAACTTAGAGCTCACAGGTAAGAACTAATAATGGGCACCAAATGGCACCAGTGGCCCCTGCTAGCTGCTTTTGGAGCTTTCGGGGAGTTATGAGCGTTTGGTAATTTGACAACGCGTCCACTAAGTTGTAGGGTAAGTATGCTATCATGCATACGCAAGAGCTATATTTTCTGGGCAGTCCCTCACGCGGAGCAAGAAGACAGCAACTTTTGCGCCCTTCCTGTGCGTGCATCTTCTTACCGCTCGAAGTCCGGAAGAGAAGGTCACGAAGCCCGGGTCTCGCTTTTCTTATTAAGAGACCATGGAGAAGCCTGAGTTGCTTACTAAGCCGGTGGAAGGAAGCGTGGGATTAGATACTAGAGACATGTCGCACTCTGTAAGCCACCTGATTCTCGCGCTGCCGCTCTTCTCAATACCGTTTATTGACAGATGAGAGGTCGTTTCCTTCAAATATAAGCGCATTTTGCTGATATTACTTCATTCGTGGTGGACGCATTCACATTGTGATTGTGTGCACTTGGCCCAATAGCTGTTTATAAATTATGGAAATCGAAAGAGGCTTGTACGATTCAATCTGCTGTTGCGTCTGGTAGGCTTGTCTTGCTTCATCTTTTGACGCTGCCATCTGTCAGAAGGACGTGAGAGCTGATGTGACTAAATTGAGTGACGTGCTTGTTGAGTCGGGGTTGGATATAAAAGAGGGAGCTTCTAGGGAGGAAGGGGGGGGATGAAGGATGGTCATGAATGGGCTTTTATGAGAAGCAAGTGATGATCTGTTATGTTTATAGCAGGGGCATTTACCGTCTAACAGCAGAGTCAGTCCTCTAAGCACATAGCAGGATTAAGCGCTCGTGCCTGCCTGCAAGTTGTTCTTACATGGCTATAGCTCCACCTCTGCATGAGAACGGCCTGTTCACACCAAGGCATAGTAGGGAGTGTAGCTTCTTGTGAAATGACATTCGCCTTCTTGGCTGTCTTCCCGCCTTTTTTGGCTGTCTTCCCGCCTTCTTGGCTGTCTCCCCCAAGACATGGCGGGTGATGGACCTAAGTCCTTTCATTCCCTTGCCAGTTCACCCTCGTAAGGCTGACACGTGTACGCCTTTGGCTGACACACCCAGTCCAATGCATGCGGCAAGGGCATGCCAGCTGGGACCATCGTAGGCTCCTCACTCCTGGAGCCCGCAGTTAGGGTCGCATGCACATGTGCTATTTGAGCTCATCTGTTATCCTCACTCTTACGAGGGAGCACCAGCGCATCAAAAGGTAGAGGAGGGGGGCAGGGGCCAAGGTGCTTTTCTTTGGGCAGATGTCGCTTCCATGTTTTGTTTTTTTTATATAGCAACCAAGCATGACCACCCATTGGCCTTTTGAAAATCTTTGTCGGGGTCTTCAAGCGGGGGAGGAAGCTTGCTGGGTAGCTGCTTCTTGCTTGCTTGCGGCGGAGAGTGCTCCGGTTGAACCTCCAGCCCCTAACCGGAAGTTGCGGGCAGCCTGAAGGCGGATTTTCTTTTTTTGTGTCCTAGTTGGTATCTATTTGTGCCCGGGCTCCTGATAGGGCCCAATGTGCGAACGTGGGAAGAGGGAGCAAAGGCACCATCGAGGGCATGATGTTAGGATATGCTGAGTATGTTAGATTTTTATATAATAGTAGTCACTGTCGTCTGCTGGCACGTGCAAAAAGGCCAATAACGGTGCGCTGAAATATGTTTTTAAGGCTGCCCATGGGAATGGACCAGCAAGATTGAACCCCTTCTTCGGACAGCCTCGGCGTGCTCCATCTGAGACGAGAGATTTGGTCTGCCTCCCATCTTTCTTTTTTGGGGCAGCCTGCTTGGGCACCTCGGGGGCCACCCGGGCAGCTTACCAAGTACACCTGGGCAGATTGCAACGGTCTACCTCCGGGCAGCCTAAGCGAGTCACTTCTGGGCAGCCTGCGAGACGTCTCTGGATCATCGTGCCTCTACGTGCCAATCTGTTTAAACTTATGTCTTTGTGATTTGTAACGATTCTGTAGTGAAAATAAATGTCAATGGGTCCCCGCTTCTGCTGAGCAAAGGGCTGGTGCTTTGTGTTCCTCCCTCTTTGTCTCTGTTATTCTGTTCTTACTCTTAAGATATTGTCAAAATTGTAGCCCTACATAAATGTGTGTCAGTGCGTACGCGCGCGGCTGGTTGTGTGCATGCCTTGTGCGTGTGTGTGTCTGTGTGCGCATGTGCGTGTGCGTGTGTTTGTGGGTGTGTCTCTGTGTCTATCTGCGCCCACTCGTATGCGTGATTCTGTGGGCGTGTGTCTGTGTCTTTGTGCCCCTGTGCGTGCGTGCAAGTGCGTGTGGGTGGCGCGGGGGTGAGTGCCGATACGAAAGCGTGGATGGGGGGGGTGAGCGGGCGGGTTGGTGGATATGAGGGCGGTTGCCTGCAAGTGT
>WELA01012669.1:142908-157986 GCA_009602735.1 Mesotaenium endlicherianum
CCCCCTTCCCCCCTTCCTCTCCCCACCCCTCCTCCCCCTTGATTTAAGAAGCCCAGTTCTTTCCTTGTCCTCTCTACCATTACTTGGGCCGTCTCTGTGCTTGGGCATGCGCGCGTGTGCACGATCGTCTGTGTAGATGTGTGTGAGCCCAAGCGGGTGCACGTGCGTACTCGGGGGTGGGCGTGCAGGGCAGAGAAAAACCAGTCCTCATCTGACCTACAGCGAGTGGGTGTGCGTGCGTACGCGCGTGTGTGTCTGTGTGTGCATGCACGTTGGGGGGGTACGAGCGTGCAATCAAGCAGGGCAGGAAGGGGGAGGTGGAGAGGCCGGAGTTCATGGTGCACGTGGGCAAGGCCGTGTATCAGCTGCCCGCCATTCAGCTGTGGGACCTCAACGGCGACGGCGTCATCACTGTGCGTGCCCCCGCCATCCCCGCAGAAACATGAGGCAGGAGCATGCGTGTTCATGTTCCAAGCGTTCTTTTTGGGCGTGTGGCCTTTTGGAAAGAGATTGGGTATGTAAATGTCAGTGTTGTGGCGGGTATGTTTACGTGCACGCAATCGCACGCATGCATGAAACAGGCGCATGTACACATGCATAGATACGCCAATCACACACGCACACACACACGTGCGTGCGCGCTCATGCACCCAGCAGGTCGCCCTCGTCCCTGCACCTGACGAGTCGTGTCACTCAGGCCTGCGTGCGTGTGCATCCGCGTGCGTGCGTGCGTGCGTGCGATTGCGCACATGTGTGCCTTTGGTGCGTGCGTCTGATGTCTGTGCGTGCGTGCGTGAGGGGCAGGAGGAGGAGCTGGCGGCGGCGGCCGTGAGCCACGGGAAGCTGCAGTCCCAAGCAGTCAACTACAAGCGGGTCCGTCATACTATGGGCTCTATCACCCTCGCACTTCCGAGCCTTTGGCCGAGTCCTACCGCGACCTCAAGTCAAACCTGTTCCAGCCCCACCCCTTGGTTGCCCTGCCGCTAGTCATCTACAAGCGCGCCCGTTTGTCTCTGCGACCTCACAGCCACTCACTGTCGAACCCTCCCACTCTAACTGCTGAGCCCAGCCCTACCTTTCACCGTAGCGCTGAACTTCATCCCAATCCTGACGTAACCCCAACCCTAACCCCAGGTGTGTCCAAGTTTGATTTATCCCCACCCTAAGGCTATCGGTCCATCGCGTGCAGGCATGTCAGTAGTCTGCCAGTAGTCTGCACCTTCTCCTCCCAATTATGATTCTATCTGCTGAACCGTTCCCCAACCCTAGCCCGACCTTGACGTACTCTGAAGTTGTTCCATCCCCTCCTCTGAACGCACAGCAAGGTGCAAGCAATCCATATTCAGACCCTCATCTTTACGGAGCTGCAGCCCTCATCTCGACTTGGCACTCATCCGAGCCTCACATTCCCCGCCTCAGTGACGCCCTACCTCAGACTCCTCGTACTGCCTACCCACTCTCGACACCAGCTGCCGACAGAACGCAAACATTACGCACGTGAGTGCATGCCTGAGAGGTCGAGTCTCATGGGAGAGCCAATGCAATGTCTGATCCGGCCCCTCTCTAGAGGTGTCTAGGGTATCGGGGTCGCAAGAAGGTTCAGAGTCCGGTGTTGACCTTGCTTGCTGACCTCGTGCGGGGCAGGCTGAGAGGCTGACTTGAGTCAACGCTGGTCCTGGCTGGCTTCCTGTGACCAGGACCGACGCACTCATGCACTTTTCTCTCTTATTCAGTCTCTTTCCGATCGGCTTTCACCTTCTCCCTCGCTGCTCCTTTCCTCCTCTTCTCTTCCACTTTTTGTCTACCTCCTTTCTCTTTGTCCTTCATTCCCTCTCTGTCCCCTGTTCGCTAATTATCCCTCCTCTCTGGCGCCTTCATCCTTCCCTCCCTCAATCTTGTTTGTTCCTCTCCTCCCTCTCCTTGTGGTGGTGCGGACGCAGATGGCGCTGGGCCTGCTCCTCCTGCTCGTCGTTTCCGTGGGGGTCATGATCGCGTCTGTTGTCATCGGTACGTCTCGTCACCCGCCACCCACGCCCTTGCTTTGTTGCTCAACGGTGTACTGCTCTAGAATGTGGACATGGCATGCGTCTCCTCTGTGACAAGTGCCTGATGTCTGCGATGTTTTGCGCACGTCACAAGCACTGGCACCCCACGGTGCAGCTGCTTTGCCTCTCAGTAGCGATGATTGCCTGCCCCTTCTCAGCAGCTGGAAGGGCGAGTGCCGCCCGCCTGCACCTGTGCGCATTCACCCATCCACGCACACGCGCGCGCTTGCATCTGCACATGTGCCCGCCGCACTTTAGACTCGCTCACTCCAGTGGGGCACCTATGCATGGGCGCGTGTGCTCCTTATGTGACCCTTTTGTTCCTCCCCTGTTCACTCAGTCTTGTGCGTGTGTGTGCGTGTGCTTGTGCCTGTGTGTGTGTGTGTGTGAGAGCGCAGGCGTGCGGCTGTCGCGCGAGACGAAAGTGGACGGCAGTAGGCTCCTGACTACCGACGGTGGGTGCCCCTCGCGAGCGTGCTTTCTGCGTCTCGTGATGCGGTGTTTGGTCCTCGTCTTGCTCGAGCAAGGCTTCTCGTGTGAAGTTCCCTCTCCAGATCTTCTTACGTGTGAAATGTTGAGGAGATTTAGGAGCTCCCGTTCCTTCCCCTCATTCATGCCCCCCCTGCTTTGGATAGTCTTTCTTAAGCGAATGAATGTATCATCAATGTCCCTGACCGTTCACCAGCAATCAATCTGCAGAGGCAGTGTGCGAAATTGTATCATTGAATGTGTGTGAGTGCGCGCGTTCGTGTGTGCGTGGGTGTGCGTGTGTCGGCATGGGTGGATGCAGGCGACGTAGTGCAGGTGGCGCAGGCGTATGACAACCCCACCCTCCTGAGCCTCTTCAACACCACGTGGTCGCAGCTGCACAACATCCGCGTACGCACCTACCACACGCAAACACACACACACACAGACACACACACATACACACACACAAATGTATAGACGCATACAGTCAGGTCCACATAAATTACCATATCAAGCGTGCTGCTGCTGCTGGTGCTGCTGTGCGTGTCTAGCATGCATCTCTGTCTCCTCCAGTGTCTTCTCCGCGGCGACTCCTTCGAGTTCCCTCCTTTACGTGTCCGCTTGCTCTTGTCTGGTGAAGTTCTCGTGTGCATGCGCGCTCGTGCGCATGGGTGTGTGAATAAGTCGGGCACGAGCCACATGTGATGCCTCACGATCTAGTATGGTGCCACTTGTGCGCGCGCACGTTCGTGTGCGTGTGCGTGTCCAGATAGAAGTTTGAACAAGAGAGCGGCGTACGATGTTCCATTTCTCACCTGGCGCTCTTTTGTGTGTGCCCGTGTGTGTGTGCATGCATGCATGCATGCGTGCGTGCGCGCGTGCGTGCCTGGGTGCCTGGATACGAATGTTGCGCGCGTGCACAAGTGAGCAGCACGTGACGTTCTACGTGTTTGAGCAGAACGCCGTGCTCTCCTTTGAGGTACCCTCTCCCATTCCCCAGCTCCCACCTCAGCCCCAATCTCTAGCCCAACCCCAACCTCAACCCCAAACCTGCATGAGGTGTCGTCCTTAAGAGTATTGCGACACCTCAAGTTGGGAGAGAGGCTCTGCGATGCCAGCTTTAACGCTGCGCTTTTCTTCCTTGCTTGCTTCCCCCTCTTATGTTTCGAAGCGTAGAGGTCTAACCCAGCGCCCCTGGGTTCCCTAGGTCCCTAGGTTCCCTAGGTCCCCTGGGTCCCTAGGTGCCTAGAGTAGAGAGTAGTAGAGTCCTACTCCAAGGAGACACCTACTGGCTCTGAAATCTCGTGTGCACTTGTCGCGATCTGGAGAAGCTGCGCACTAACTCTCGCACTCGCTTGCTGCTGCTGCCCGCCTGGACCAATCACAGGGTGGCAGGGCAATTTCAGATGCCCGCGCCGAAGACGCGCCCAGCGGCGTTTGTGTCTGTAGTCACTCTGATTGGCCCGGAGTACTGACAGGGCAAGATTGTCTGACTGGCAGGTAGATGTATCCGCATGCGCACGCTTGCAAACACACACTTATGTCTGTGCGCGTGCCCTCGCACGTGCTCACGTGTGTATGTCAGACACGTGTGCTTCGTACGTTCCTTGACGCATGGGTGCCTGTTTGTGCGTACGTGTGTGGGCGTGCAGGTGGAGGAGGTGCGGAGGAACGCCACCATGCTGTCGCTGACATCAGCCGCTGCCTCCACTTTGTACATCACCGAGTCAGCGGTGGGGGCTCTCTCTCCCGTTCCCTCTCTCCCTCCCTCTCCCCCTTTCTCCCTCTCTCACTCACTCTGTCTTCTCTGCCCTTCTCTCTCACTCTCCCCCTCTCTCTCTCGCATTTGTGTGTGTTCGTTTGTTGTTTGTAATGTGCTTGTCTATGTGTGTGTTTGTGTCTGTGTGTCAGATATAGAGAGAGGGATGGAGGGAGATGGGAGGGCAGGAGGGCAGGAGGGCGGAAGGGGGGAAGGGTGGACAGGCAGGCAAACAGGAGAGAGGAAGAGAGGAGAGGGAGGAAGTGTTCCAATACTTTTTTGTGCACTCCCTGATTCTGTCACAGCCATATGACGCCAAAGAGGTTTGTCTTTAATATGTTTAGGGGTTTCTTAGTTTCTTCTGAACGAGAACCTTCAGCATGCGCTTGCACGTGTGCGCGTGTGTGTCTTCCAAACACGTCGCCTGAATGCTTGCTCTTTGCCTGCCGCGCGCGTGCAGGCCACTCTGGCCGACAGCCAAGGCCAGCGCTTCCTGGTGGAGGGCTCCGAGGAGCCAGGCGGCGACGCCAGGAGAAGGCTGCTGAAGAAAGGGAAAAGAAAGGGCCACTCGCAGACACTGGTGGCGGTGGTCAGCGACACGTCCGAGGAAGGTGGCTTCAGCAATGTCGCCCCGCCCTGCTGCCCCTGAAGGCCAGCAGCTTTGCCGGATTGCGCACCGAGGTCGGGTTGTTCTTACTCCCCACTTGCACCTTTTGTCGGCTTCTTCTTGTGATGTGGAGTTTGCGCTATGCCCTTCGTCTTGGGTCAATAGTGTGTGTGTCGCACGGCACAAGTGGCAGCAGGGTAGCACGTGCTGCACTGAGATGCAAATGCAAAAACATGCGCTTCGCATCGTAGGAAGGTACCAGAAGTTGCCCCTCTCAGCAAGCACTCTCCAGCAACGTGGGGGGCTAGTTCTCTGTGAGGCGCCCCCTCGCGCAAGAGGTTTGACCCTTACGTAGAACAATTTGAGAGCGGCACGTGCGCCTCTCTCCGTAAGCCAAGAGGCGCATGTCTTTGCTCTTCACTGTAATTGCAAAGGGTCACAAGAGGGCAGTTTGTTCCGAGGTGCCTGATGGAATCTGCACTTGCCAAGTGGCAGCTCCCATTTCAGCTCCTCTCAAGAGGGAGGTCGTCCAGGCGGAGCTCCCTTCTGGGTCACAGTAACGCCTTCAGTGGCCCGGAGACACTCTCCGAGCGCTTGCTTTGGAGCGCTGTGGCAAGCAGCCATGGCGACGCTAAGTCGGGCCTTGCCTCAGCTGAGCCCGCTGCATGGCTCCAAGGCCGGGGGTTGAAAGGGAAGATCGCTGTAGAGAGTGCGCGCTCTGTGTGCATCATAGCACCGCTATGGGAGAAGGGGGGGGCGCGAGCGAGCGCGGGTGGGCAGCCATGGGACATGGCTGCCTGCTGGTGAGAGGGTGGAGGGGAGCACGTCTGGGTGTGGTGTGGGAGATGGCGTCTCTACGAGCGGCTGGCCATGGCTGACCATGGCTGGACGAGGGCCGCGGCATCTTGCCGCACGGGAGGGCTTGACGAGGGTGTGGCCGATGAACCCAGAACTGGGCATCCGGACATTGGTCTGTGAGAGCACAATTTGCTCTCACCTTTTCTAACAGTGTATTGGAGCTTATGGAGCAGCATGCATTCTTAATAATATAGAGCATATCCTTCGATCTTGTTTGATGCTTGGGAGCACGTGCCGTGCGTATGTGCGTGCGTATATACTGCAATCGGGTGTTTAAACCCTAAACTGTGCTTTCTTCCCAACACGCATGCAGGCCTCTTTCCTGATAGCCAAGACGTGCGGGTTTTTTTCGTGGAGACCTCTGTCAAGCCTGCGACGTCCAGGTGGCGACGCCAGAAGAACCCTGCCAAACGACGAGGCCAGCAGTGGCTCTGCGTTCTCACTGTGTTTTTTTTTGCGCCTCCATACAGTGGGAGTTCAGAGCCAAGATTGCTAAGGGTTTATTTTGTTATTTATTTTCAGGCTTGCGCACGTAGATGGCATGTGCACGTCGAATGCCATATATTTATGCGTCTCTTTATCGTAGAATGCTTCACTTTGAGGGGTAAGTATTTATAGTGCACTACCGGAGGCAAATAGGGCAGCATGCTTTTGCAACAACACACAAGGTCTCTTGTGCATTCTGAGAGAAGCATGTTGAAGTTGCCTTTGAAGCAAGTGGAGCCGGCCACGTGTGTTTGTAGAGGTGGGTCGAGTGAATTTACTCTGCCCCGCTCAATACTATAGCATTGATATAGGTCATTTTGCATCAAAATTCACATCTATGCATGTATGTAGATCGCAGGTGCAACCTGGAGGAGTGTAATTGGCCTATGTTATAGCATGTGATATATATATGTATATATTGGGCGTAGATCAATGTGGAGCGTATTTTCGTATTCCCTTATCCACATCAAGTAGGATGTGTTAAACGTCAAACTTGAGGGGCTAGCTTAGGATGTGTAACAGCTTACAATATGTTTGTCATGCGTTGATTGTACGCTTTACCTTACATGCATATATATGATTTATTGAATTTGTGGTTAAATAGGACTATTCTGAAGAACCAGACTTTTGCAAAGGAAAATTGAGGGATAGTAGGCAGGGTGTAACATGCAATATGCTGGACCTACAAATATGTGGGCTCTGACACCCATTTGCTGTAATGCTTCCAGTAGGCGAGTATACACAGGTCGCAAATTTCTCAAATTAATGGTGTAACTTCATAGCAGAAATCAATCAGAATGTTTAGTCAATCCCAAATGCTCAACTTAAACTCTTTGTATGATGAACTCTTCGAAATATTGCTGACATGACATGTAAGCGAGCAGACTGTAATCCAAATATGTTTTGCTGTTCTCATTTATTGGATTGGGTCTTGAATTCGTCGCATTGACCGGGTATGAATCCAATCTCGCAATTGCCGTCAATCAATCCAGTTCCTTTGGCCACGGTAAACTGGTCCTTGGGCTACTAGAAGCCTCAGTGCACCGTGCGGTAGTGTGAGAAGTGCACGAGCATTCAAGTTGTTTGCATTTCAAAGACAGTAGTAGAGCTGGGAAATCATGATGGTGATTGAAAATAGGACCCCATAGGATTCATGCAAGTCGTCCCCTTCATCACCACATGCAACTTCACGCGTGAACAAAATGATTCAGATCTTCTGTATAACGTTGTATGACGTGACAAAGTTGCTAATTACTAGCTCTTACATACACTTCCATGCAAGATTTTTCAGTTGTTCAGAAGAGAACTGCCATGCCCACAAGTTTTGATATGCCAATTCCCCTGTAAGTGCTCACAACACTCTAGCAAATGCACACGTTCCATTGCAAGTCAATGTCCAGCCCATCTGTTTTCATGTAAGATAAACCATAAATTTAACATATGAACATTACACCATCTGTAATATATTATAAGTCCTCTACGTTTCATGTTTAATCCTACACCCTACTTGCCTGCGGAGGATTGAATAGGTGACCACAAAAGGTGGTGCTCTTTAAACTTAGCAAGCAACAAAGACATATATACATATGTAAAAAAATATATATAAATATATATATATATATCTATCTGTATCTATGGCCACCTACAAGCTCCTCCATAGTCAGTTCTACAAGCTCTGAGAAGCAACCTCTGTAGGCCTCTCTAGTTATCTATAGACTCGTGTGTCGGTGCAGAGCTTAATGCCCTCTTGCTTATGACTGTGCACAATAACATACTCCGACCCCTCGATGGGCACAAGTGTAACACATGTCAGTAATCGGAGGCGGTTGGGCTAGGTCGCTAGGTCGACAAAAAAACTACAGACGAGAGGAGCAGGAGCATCTCCACCGGGAGCAAGCTCCGCTCATCACCATATAAATACAAGGCAGTCAAGATACACACTGTATGACCTTATAAGTGCACAACCTTGCGACTATCAAGCCCCTATCCTAACCTTCAAGGGCAACAGGGTGGGGCGATGTTTTTGGCTTTGGACTTAAACTGTAGCATCGGGTGGATGATGGTCACTGACAAGGTAGAGTCAGAGGTGGTCTCGTCGTCCAGCAGTCTTCTCCTGGTGTTGCCACCTGGCGTCGCAGGCTTGCCCGAGCTTTCCACCCCAAACCGCTGGCCTTGGCTGTCCTCCAAAGTGGCCTGCATGAACGCACACTCCAGGTGGTTCCAACACACTCCTGAGATTCGTGAGCGCCCCAAATGTTCGCTCTTAGAGGTCAAGTTTCAGGTTCAGGCTCCCAGTCGAGATTTGACAATGAAACCCCTCGTGAAGCCTTCTCGAGCCCTCGCAGGAAGACGCCGCACCCAGTGGCCATGGCTGGCCGCTCAAACAGGCGCCCTCTCCACGCCTCCTAGTAACGCTCGCCTCCACCCAGTCGCCAGCAGGCAGCCCTGGCCGCTATGGCTGCCCACCCGCGTACGCTCACGCCTCTCTCTCTCTCTCTCTCTCTCTCTCTCTCTCTCTCTCTCTCTCTCNCTCTCTCTCTCTCTCTCTCTCTCTCTCTCTCTCTCTCTCTCTCTCTCTCTCTCTCTCCCTCCCTCCCTCTCTCTCTCCATCTCCCTCTCTCGGCGCCGCTACAAAGCACGCAGCGCGTCTGCCCTCTCTCCGGCCCTCTCCTTCTTTCCCGGCCTTTGACCCGTGCAGCGGGCCCGGGCAAGGCACGGCCTTAGCGCCGCATGGCTGCTGGCGACAGCACATCAAAAAGCACTCAAAGGACGCCCCAAGCCACCGAGAGTGTACAATCACTAACGACAGCCTCGCCCACCTTGGCGCGCCTCACTCTTAGGAGATGCCAGGATGCAAAATTCCAATCTGTAGACTCTGTCCGGCATCTTGAAGCAGACTCCCCCTCTGTAACTATCGCTAAGTACAAGAGTATGCTTCTTGATTGTTCTTCTTGGTCTTGCCGAGTGAAGGGCAAGTGCCTCTCTTGCACGATTAACGCAAGGGGCGCCTCGCAGAAAGGCACAGAAAGGCGTAAGCTAAACCAGGCTCTCTGCAGAGTGCTCACTGGGAAGGCAGCCTCTGGTGCCTTCCTCAAACTGAAGATTGCAGACTTAGGGTAAAAGGTGGAGTTAACAAGTCATTGCAGAACATGATGCCCTGCTGCCACTTACACAAGATATATGTAAATATATATCTCTGCATACGAATATATGTACATAGTCTGTAAATGTGTATGTATACATATATACATAGATATAAATGTAGACGTACATATGTAAAGAAAGATATATGTAGATATATCCGTGAAGTACCCCAAGACATGGGGTATTAGAATACACGTCCGTGCAAAGAGCAAACTCTGCCCACCACGAGACAAATACAACTTACTGAAGTGCATCTATGTGCTTACACGTGCAAAAGTCTTGGCCGAGCCTTTAAGGGCAGCAGGGGGGGGGAACGTTCTTTAAACTGGATACTGCGTATTGGACAGGAGAAACGAAAGCCAGAGAATCGGAAGCACTGTCGCTCAGCATTCTTCTTCTGGCCCCGCCACCTGGCGCACTGGAACCCTCCACCAAAAAGCGCTGGCCTTGGCTGTTGACTAGAGTGGCCTGCACGCGTGTGGGGAAAACTAGGCACTGCATTTGAGCACAGAACTGAACATGCAAGGCACAAGTTTGTGAAAACGTGAGAGAGGATGAGGGGTGCTATACGTACATTACCTTCTTTCGAGATCAGGCACGACAGAAGAAAAACTCAGAATAGTCCTGGAACGCCATTCTCTCCCTCCCCCTACCTTGTGTGTGTTAATTTGTTGAAGTGTGTGTATGTGTGTGTGCGCCTGTAAGAGAGCGTTTTCATGTGTGTGTGTGTGTGAGAGAGAGAGAGAGAGAGAGAGAGAGAGAGAGAGAGAGAGAGAGAGAGAGAGAGAGAGAGAGAGAGAGAGAGAGAGCGAGAGAGAGAGAGAGAGAGCCCTCTTACCGCTGACTGGGTGATGTACAAAGTGGAGGCAGCGGATGATGTCAGCGACAGCATGGTGGCGTTCCTCTGCACCTCCTCCACCTGCACGCCCCCACATGCGCCCAGACACACACACACGCACACACACGCACGCGCGCATGCCCATGCGACCGCGCCAACATAAGAACGAGTGCGTGTGTGTGCGCATACATGTATTCGTCCATCCACATCTCACACTGAGAAAGCATAGAGAAAATTCCAGCAGCACGTTGTGTCCCAACGCACGCCGTCTCGCTGTCTCACCTGCATGCACATCGAGCTCCATGTGGGACAGGTAGAACTGCCGTCCAGGACACTGCCACGCCATACTCTTGCTCTCCTAAAAACCTGGAGCAGATTCCAAGCCCTAGTAGATCTGCCAACAGTGATCGCGTGCGACCGGACGGCTGTCCTCTGACTGGTCCAGGGGGACAGCAGCCGCCTCCGTTGATCGTAAGAGCGAGCAAGTTGAATATTATTACAGTTGAACGACGAGGCAGACGGCTGATATGCGCAACTCCTGAGCGAATCACGGGTGTTGGAAACTCGATAAAAACAAATCCACGTTATGCCTACTGAGTCCATCACCGGTACGGCCTCTCAGCGTCGGCATCGGCGTCGGCGTCGGCGTCTAAAACTAAGGACTGGCTCTAACCTCTACAACTTCACGCAAATAACAAAATGAAGAAGGATGGAGGACACAAGCATGGCATCGAATGGCATTAAGAAGGGCCATATTTCTTCATTTCGAGTTGGGAGTATGGAGAAGGGGAACAGCCGCTTTACCCGGAAAGAGCGCACGGCATTCAGGGCGGGCACGTAGAACGTCACGTGCTGCTCACTCTCGCGCGCACATGTCCATCCCATCCGCCCACCCAGCCGCCCACCATCCAGCCACCCACTTAACCATGCACGCACACAATTGCGCGCGCATGCAAGCACCAACAGCACCGGATGAGAGAAAGGGCTCGTGAAGAAACTCTTTGCAGCTGTGATGGAAATCTTTCTGGAGGATTTAGATGCATGCAACAGTTGCTCTGGAGGAGAAGCAGCAGCCGCGGCAGCAGCAGATCCAGCAGTAGCAGCAGTAACAGCAGGAGCAGCAGCAGCAGTAGCAGAGAAGCAGCAGGAGTAGCAGCAGCAGCACGTGGAGGCAGTCAGAGGGGATGTTCATGCATGCTGGCATGTATGAGCAGGCACATTGACTAAGTATGTGTTTCTAGATGCATACTTGGATATTGTGCAGTTCAATCCACGTGGTGTTGAAGAGGCTCAAAAGGGTGGGGCTGTCGTACGCCTGCGCCACCTGCACTACGTCGCCTGCACCCTCGCACCCACGCCCAACCCAAGACACGAATGCGCGCGCGCACACACACACACACACACACACACACACACACAAACACACACACACACACAGTTGATGTGCGTGGTACACACCTCTGCAATTGAACACTGATGAGCAGAACGGAAGACTAGGTAATCAACTAATATGGTCCAGAAGAGAAAACAAGTGGGGAGAGCGAGGGGAGGGTGGGGTGAGTGGGGGGGGGGTATTCCTCCCTCCCGTATACAATACGTCAAGAAGACAAGAGAACAAGATAATGGGAGCCGCGCGCAATTAAACTTGTACAAGCTAGATGCTGACATGACACAGAATTTCCAAAAAAACGGAAAAAAAGGCGACGAAAACGCTTGCGTGGTGCACTCACCATTGGTGGTCAGGAGCCTGTTGCCGTCCACTTTTGTCTCGCGCGACAGCCGCACTCCTGCGCACTCTCGCACCCACACACGCGCACACACGCACGCACACGGACACACGCACCCACTCGCACACTCGCACACACACACACACGCGCACACACTCGTGACTGAGTGAACATGGGAGGGACAAAAGGTTAATATAAGAAGCACGCGCGCCCTCGCGTACGTGCCGCCATTGGGGCAAACGTGGAGTGCCACGGGCACATGTGCACGATGCAAGCGCACGCGTGCGCGTGGATGGGTGATTGCGCACAGGTGCAGGGGGCGGCGCTTGTCCTTCCACCTGCTAAGAAGGGGCAGGCATCCCAGTGCTACCGAAAGTCAACGCAGCTGCACAGCAGGGTGCGTGTGCAAGTGGCGTGCGCAAGGCACCGCACTCTTTGCACTTTTATAACAAAGAGGAAACATGCGATGTACGATACTCTAAAGCTAAAAAGCTTAGCACACGTGGCGTGGCGGGTGATGAGACGCACCGATAACAACGGACGCGATCATGACCCCCACCGAGATGACGAGCAGGAGGAGTAGGCCCAGCGCAATCTGCGTCCCCACCGCGAGGAAAGCAAGGAGAGGAACGGACAAAGTTGGAAGAGGGAAGGAAAAAGGGCTAGAGAAGAAGGGGAAATCGAGAAACAGGGGAGAGAGAGAGAACGGAGAAGAACAAACTGGGAAAAGGAGAAAGAGGAAAAGCAAAAGAGAGCATAAAAAGAAGAAAGTAGCAGCGAGAAAGATGGTAATATCCAAACAAAAAAAGAATCAAACAAAGAAAAAACGCACGAGTGCGACAATCAAACGGAGAAAAAACGTACGAGTGCGTCAATCCTGGTCACTGGAAGTCAACCAGGACCAAAGTTGACTCAAGTCAACCTCTCAGTATGCCCCGCACGAGGTCTGCAAGCAAGGTCAACATTAGACTTCGGACCGTTTTGAAACCCCAGAAACTCTAGGCACCTCCTCTAGAGAGGTGCGGTGTCAGACCTGATGCACTGACTCTCCCACAAAACTTGGTAACTCAAGACTTATAAGCGCTTGCGTGGTCTGTCGGCAGCTTGCGTCGTTACTGTGTAGCTTAGGCGTGGGTGCAGGTAAGGTGCAGTCAGGGAAGGGCCGGCTCTGTGGCTGGGTCCAGCACAAGTGATGCTTCTTGGACTTCAAATTAGAGTTATGATTGACGGGCTGGGCTTGCCTAGGGCTTTGAGACAGGGCTTCCCTGAGGCGTGAGGCGTCAGGCTTGGGTGAGGGCCGGGGTCTAGGTGTTGGGCAACACCTCAGGTTAAAATTCCAGAGTTTGGGGTTGCCTTTGACTCACACTGCGCTCAGAGTAGGAAGGTACGGTTTCAACCTGCATTAGGGTTAGGCTAGGGTTAGGTCTCACATCAGCAATAAAAGTAATGAAATGGAGAGAGAACGGGGCAGACAGCTGGCAGGCTTGTACACAGTTACAGTAGCATAGGGTGGGGGTGGAACTGATTGAGACAGAACTAAGACTAGGGCAAAAGTAGGGTTAGGGGTAGCGTTAGGGTAAGAACATTCAGCATTGGGAGTTTTAGAGACAGTGGGTGTGAGGCCGGAGAGGAGAGCAGAGCCAGACGCACGCGCACTATTTTGCGGCAGGCAGCCTTGGGGTGGGGCTGGAGCAGGCTCAAGTTGAGCTCGAGCTACGGCTAGGCAAGGGGCTCCATCAGGACTTGAGGGTGGGAGGGCGGTGGAGCGCGAAGTGAAGCGTACCCGCCTGTAGTTGAGTGCTTGGGACTGCAGCTTGCCGTGACTCACAGCGGCCGCCGCCAGCTCCTCCTCCTGCCCCTCGGGCACGTCAGGACACACACACGCTCGCACGCACGCACGTCAGCACGCACGCACGCACACACGTACGCACGCAAGACGCACACGCGCAAGCATGCGTGCATGCTTGCACGAGAGCGCACATGCAGACGCACACGCGTGCATGCGCGAGTGTGCTACACGACTTGCCAGGCGCTGCGCTGGGCTTGGGCTGTGAAGGCCGTGTGATGTGTGCGAGCTGCTGAATGAGTGCACGCGCATTTGCAAGTCAAGTTATTTGACTGTCATGTATGCGTATATGTGTACGTTATGCGTGCAAACACGTTCTGATTTTAGTACATGTGACGATTTGTATGATGGCGATGGTACACACTTGTGCGAGTGTCTGATCAGAGCCACAGGCGAACAAGTTATGCATGCACGCATGTTCTTGTGTCGTATGCCTTCTGCATTTCTTTTCTGCGGGGATGGCGAGGGCACGCACGGTGATGAAGCCGTCGCCGTTGAGGTCCCACTGCTGGATGGCGGGCAGCTGATACACGGCCTTGCCCACGCGCACCATGAACTCCGGCCTCTCCGCCTCCCTCTCCCTGCTCTGCTTGATTGCTCGCACCCGCGCACGCACGCACACACGCACACACACACACACACACACACACACACACACGCATGCACGCACGCACGCACACACATGCGCGCACGCACGCACACACAAACGCACACGCATGCACACAGGCACACGGCAAGCCAGAAGGATCAGCTCCCCCCCGGCCTGCGTGCAAGCTCCCCATGCACACGCACGCGCATGCGCACGGGCGGGCATGGGCACGTTGTGCAACAGCAATTCAGCGAGAGAGCTCTCACGACACAAGCAGACGCAGGAAGAGGCTCTTCCCTCTCTCGCTTGCGCACGCGCACAGACGCGTGCGTGCGCGTGCCCGCGCGCATGTCTGCAAGATGGTCGAGGGATGAGAACAGCAGCAGGGCAGGAAAAGCTGAATGGAAGAAACCAATGTGTGGGTGCTTCTTTGGCTGGGCGCGTCAGAGCGGGTCTTGAGAGTGGGAGGGAATGGAGCAAGCAGAGGGCCCCCCTATGCTCAGGTCAAGTTTTTCTGCAAGCAGCAAGCAGCAAGCACCTGCCCCTGCTCTTTCTTCAGGAGCCCCCACCCCGCACTCCAAGTCTAAGCATGGCCTGGCCATGGCCCCCCTAGCTGCCCCACCGACGAGGGCCTACTACACATACTTCACACATGCGGACTTCAGGCATACAACAGTGTTATCCACGGGGAAGACCCCCCCCCCCCCC
>WELA01012669.1:158014-174370 GCA_009602735.1 Mesotaenium endlicherianum
CCCCCCCCCCCCCCTTTTCCCCGTTCCACAGGTGCCGGTGAAGTGCGCCCTGCCCCTAGGCTCTTGGCTTTCAGGGATGGAGGATCAAGGGTGAGCCCAGCTTGCTTGCATTTGGCTGCATGCAACGACTGGGTGAGTCAGCCAGAGACGTACAGGTGTCAGCGTTTCTGACGGGTGAAGGAGCTAGGAGGGGAAGGAAGGGCTATGGTCCAGCACCCGCCATGTCCCAGTGGAGCTTCGGAGCTTAAGGGGAATACAGCTAGTGCACCATGGCGGAGTCAGTGTATGGTTCTCGGTGAAGAGAACTAGCGTAGGTTTCTGCAGACGGTGAGTGATACCTTTCAATCTGGCCTTTCTTTTCAGCTGTAGAGTGGTAGCCCTCAGGAAGGAAGACATGTGCAGGGGGGCACATGCAAACTGGCAACAATTCTATTTACCTGGACAGCAGATCGTCAGCAAAATGTAGCAGAATCGACAAAACCTAAAATTGAAATATAGATTCCCTGCACAGAAACCTCCTTTGGCTTCCTCCCCCTCTTTCTGCCACTTGACCTCCCTTTTCCTCCTTCCCCTTGCTTTTGCCAGGTATGCACAGTTTCTTGAGAATTTCCCAAGGATACCATGTTTCGTTACATTCTGGTCACAAATGCCAGGCTACGCCGTGAAAGTCTGGGTTCATCTGAGTATATGAAAGAGCTAAATCGATTTAGGCATTGCAAGGAAACAAGCATCTCTAGGCCAAAGAAGAGAAACACTTATGTATGCCGTCATCAAGTACTCTAATGCTAGCCGACGAAGCAAGACGAATTTGCTGACTTTGCGACGTTCCTGGTAAGAGCAGATACCGAAGTAATGACGGTCCGGCCATATATGCGCGCTGCGTTCAGAGTGGACAAAGCGGAGATGAGCTTACGGAACGTGGCGCCTCCTTCGTGCTTATGCTAACGCTTGGTTCGACCGCCTGAGCTGCCACATGAGTCGTGTCCATGGTATTGAAGATGCAATGAATGGTTCCCACAGTTCTGGCTGTTTAAGACATCGTCAATTTCGCAAGAACTGCCGTTTCTGTGGGTAAATTCACTGAAGTCGCAAACGTATACGGGTGCTTGGAGGAAGTTGCTTGGACTTTTAATCGGAGTGGACGCGTTGTACAAAAGACCAAAACGTCACATCCCCCTGCATTGCCCTGCATCCCCCAAATATATCGCCGCGGTCCTAAAGAAACCGTACAGATATCACCCGCAACCGCAAGACCTGTAGAACGTGTACGTGGACGATGATGGTCGGGTGCCAACTGCCGCCAGGATGTAAGCATCCGATGGCCAAGACTAGAAGCCTGCAAAGAATTACAGTCCGGCCCCATTGAGCAATTGTTGGCTGCAAAAACGGGTTCAAAAATACCCAGAAATCGTAGGCCTCGTCAGCCAACTTCTGGGTTCAAATATATCTCAGGTGAAACCTCTTTCACCTCTTCCAATAGGACCGAAACCTCTCATCGCCACTCAACGGCGTGACCTCCGCTAAACGCCGACATGAACGGGCATGGTATTTCTACGAATCTCTTGGCATGTGGGCAGGCAAACAAATATTCAAAAGACCACACGGAATAATTTTCTTCACCTCCACCCTCCCTGTGTTAACAACCACAAAACTCGCCACATACAACATCCTCTAGCTATGCTAATTTGCACTTCTCTCTCTCGACACTTCGAACTGTAATGGAGGAAAACGAGAAGATGGAACCAAAAATTGGACTGGCATGTTCAAAATTTTGGCTCACGGAATTGGAACCATCTGTAGTCGGCTTTTGCCATGCCCAAAAAATACCGAGGGACAGAAACGTACCTCGGGCGGCCAAATTTGCGGTACACATTTGCGAGTGCTCATGTCGCTACACACAAAAAGCGACCAATGGACTACCAGAGTCTTACGTAATTCGCGGAATTGCGTTTTTTGAAGTAGAGAAGACTAGTCTTCAAAAAAACTCCCCTCCGGAATACCTGGAGGCACTCGTCGAGATGCGGGTTCTATTTGGCAACAGAGGGGCGTGCATGACGACAAATTTGTGTGCATCTGACAATTTCGAATAAATATTTTCAATATAAAAGCGAGTTCTGTGGATAAACAAGGTATCCTCCTCGACGACTGAATCTTTCCCGGTACACGAGTTTGCGAAAGGTGGTAAATTCTAGGTGCAAATTGACGTGCGGGTATGCGAGTTTTGCTCAATGGGGCCGGACTGTTAGAGTACTCGACGAAAACCAGGAGGCAAAATTTTTGAGGGAAACATTCGAACATATTATCCTAAAGTTATCTAGGGTAGGGTAATGCGTGATCTTGTGAAACGTCCGCTCCCGATTGGGAGGAATAGAAGTTGAAGAAAATCGTTATTGAACAATTGGAAAAACGTAAATTTTACCTCGAATCCTGATGCCTGCTGTAGAGTATATTATGAAGCATTCACACATTTGGGCGCCTGTGTCTCGACAACTAGACTGGAGATTTGACCTGTGCTAGTAGCCTCTAGGTACTAGCTCTTTTGACTGCTTTTGACTAAAAAGTTGAAATCAGGCCCCTCGATTTGACCAAATTCGTGCATTTCGGAAACATCCTCTGGCCCACTCTGACCTGCTCTGGCCTGCTCTAGCCGATGGTCAGGGTTTCAAGACCATGACAAAATTCGAAATAGTTTTCTTTAAGGCATAATTACATCTCGTGACATTTTCCATATGAAAAATTTAAATGTTGGAAGTTTATGCCACATCCACTGTGAACAAGAAGTATTTCAAAATACATGTTTTCGATATAACAAATAACATCGAAAAAGTTATGAGTTGAGGGGTCTGGTTGGGATAGAAAGGGACACCGCGCGTGCCGTGAATATGAACAGTTACGGCCTCCTGTTTTTGTTTTCCCGGTTGACATCAAACATAATTTGCTAACGACATTCACATTTTTAATAATAGATGCACAATATAGCGTGCGGCTTGAACGTCGAACGAGGTGTAAAAGACGAGGCAATCACCACCTACATGACCTTCGACTTGCGTGTCGGGACTCGGAATTGAACGACTTGCAAGTCGCGTGAGGGGAGCGGCAAGAGCAGGCTTGAGCAGTCTTCGTTTTCACGTCTCGTTTCGATCATTGCAATTTGCGCATGTAAATGGTAGGGCTTTCTTGGCCAGTCTTGGCAGTTCGTAAAGACGAAAGTCCACTCCGCCTGTCAAATGCATTAGCGGTGCGGATTTGAAATTTCTTTTGCGTCACGTAAAAAGTACAACTAGCGTGTTGGAATTCGAAAATCGGGACATGGCTGGATTGAGCATTTTTGCGTCACTATGCGGGCACATGTTTTCACGAAGTCCGTAGTTCTCTCGAGTGCTCTTTTTTGCTCTCTCAAGTGTGCTCGAGTGATATGGCCCAGGGTGGGCCAGGAAAGTCGGGATTCGGGACCGAAAGTCGGGACTCGGGAGTCCATAGTCCGGACTCCAGCAGCCGGCCATGAATGATGGCCCCGCGGCTCCGCTCCGCGTGAGAAACATGAGAAAGATTCACCTGGTGTGGTGAGTGGTGAGTGGTGGTGAGTTGAGTTGTGGTGAGGGCTCTACTGGAATTTGAAATGGTGAGCCATTTACTGCTTTGTGCAAAATGACACCTCGCTTCTTTCTTAATTTGACAGCGTCAGCTGTTTTGAGCTCCATCCTTTGGTCAAGATTAGCGTTCATGGGCCCAGATGAACCAGATAGCAGACTTTTCCCGTGGCGACGAATTGATAGTTTGGTGGAACACAGGGCATCAGTAGTTGAGTATTTTACGTGAGATGGAGACGACCAACGCGGCAGCTCAGGCGGCCGAACCAAGCGTTGGAATAAGTGCGAGAGAAATGTCACAGTCTGTAAGTCTATCTCCGCTTCTGTTATCTTGATTGCGACGCGCCCATCGATATGGAAGAGTCCTTTACTAATACGGTTGCAGCACATGGCACTTATCTTAAACACTGTGGCAAACTAGATACTGATTTCAGTAATTTGCCTTTCTAAACGGTTTAGCATTTGATGTTCTGATAATTGCATGCGGGATGCCCAATACCTCACAATTGAATTACGCGTTGTTCCTTTTGTTATTCAATCGGAACTTAGAGTTGCTGACAGCGTGACATCTGCAGTCTTGAACCAACCGTAAAACTTAAGGAACAACAGACGCCCGTGGAAGCATGGAGAAGGGTGGACAGGGGAGGTCAAACGGAGGGGCTGCGGGGGGGGGGGGGGGGGGGGGNTCCATCCTGCGAGAAAATCGTTGGCCAGGCATTTGTGAGTTGTTTAGTGATATCCCACAAATTATGCATGTGTATCTCGAACCCTCTAGAGCTTCTTCAGACATTGCAGGTGCTGGGCCCTAGCCCCCCCCCCGCCCCCTCCCCCCCTCCTTTGGTCTTTGTTCGTAGCCAAGGACTCTCTTGTGTGGCTGACACCTGTACCTGTGGCTGGTTGACACCCAATCCACGCAAGCGTTGGCACCATCCCGGACTCTTCACTAGCTGCCAGAGCTCGAAACTAGGGTCGCGTTCGCATGTCCCCTCCTTGGGTTCTTTCCTGGTTGCTTTTTGCCATCACTTGTGGAGGAGGGGAAGGAAAGGGACCGGGCAGAAAAAATACCCGCCCCTAAGCTTTTGTAACGAACTCTTGGAAGAGAGGGCAAGGAAGCTGGCTCATGCTTTTTATTCCCATGCTTGAATGGCACAGCCGGGGGGGCTTCCGAGGGGAAGCTAGAGCAAGGGAGGTGCAGGCTACTTGCGCAGAATCTTGATTGTGATGCTTTTGTCGGGCAGATCTTGTAGCAAGACTCGCTTGTTCTGGTGCTCCAACGCGGCCCCCCTGGCCGTCTCCCCTCCCCAGAAACCCCCATAGCTCTCCCAGAAGCACGCATGCGGTGCTCCCCCTCCTGTAACTGAATTTGAGTCGTCGATCGAGAGTCTCTCAACTGTGAGTGGAATGCCCGTGCTGCTGCTGCTACTTTATATTGCCAGCCTTTGGTTTCCCCTTCTGCATGAGGAGCTGTCCTCATCCAGCGTGTGATGCGCTATTGCGCGCACGCGCGCGCGCGGGGAGGGGGGGGGGGGTGCGAGTGGGCCCGGGGGCGCACAGACGCACACCCGCATGCACGTGGGAGGGGGAAATACGGAGTCTCTTTCTTTTGCTTGCGTGGTCCTCGCTCTCTTGCTGTACCATTGTTCCAATGTTGTCCCATTGTCCCTTTGTCCTGTTGTCCCATTGTCCCATCGTAATTCTCTGCGCTGGCGCGTGCCTGCGTATATGCATGGGCGAGATTGAGTTTGTGTGTGTGTGTGTGTGCGCGTGCGTGTGTGTGCGTGTGTGCATGTGTGTGCGTGTGTGTGTGTGTATACGAGCATGCAGGGTAGGGAGAAGGCAGCATTCATCTGACTCACAAGTGTGTGCGTATGTGTGTGTGTGTGTGCGTGCGTGCGCGGGTGCGAGCAATCAAGCAGAGCAGGGAGGGGGAGGCGGAGAGGGCGGAGTTCATGGTGCGCGTGGGCAAGGTTGTGTATCAGCTGCATGCCATCCAGCAGTAAGACCTCAACGGCGATGGCGTTATCACCGTACGTATACTACAGCCGCATGCACGTGCACACACACTGTGGTATATGTGTGTATGCATAATCTATTACGTCACGCAGCGTATCGTCATTAGTATACATTCACTTACCTGCTTGGTGCCTCTTTCATTCGTGCATGGATGTGCATGCCTGCGCCGCCACGTGGCATCGTACGACTGGTGGCCGCAGACTTTGTGCGCATGTGCCGGTGCCGGAGTAAAACTGGGTGCTTAATAGACATGGATGGGTACATGTATGGGTGCATGTACAATTCCACAAGTGAGTGTGGCTGCATGGAAGTGGGCGCTCGTCAATCGCATTTCCTGTGAAAGTATTCCTGTCGGGTAAATTAAGCCCCTGTGAATGCGCAAAGCCAGGCGCTCGAATTTTGCAACGATAAGGACAATTAGTACCATCACTTACCAGATGTACACCAAATTCTCCTTTAGGTGCTTCTACAGCGCTATATGTAGAAGAAGCAGGTACTGATACGCCTCGTGTGTAAAATCTGCACACGTAAGCTCCTGTAACGATTGGCCAACAAACATGCGCAAGCACGCGCGCGGGCGTGTGTGCTTGTGTGTGTGTGAGAGAGAGAGAGGGGCCTGATACCTGATGGTCTAGTGGGTAATACTTCATGCTTGCTTTATACATATATACGTACCAATTGATTGGTTAAGGTGCTGCGTACTCATCAATGGGGAGCTAGGAGGTGCTGCACCTTCTGAGTGTTTTTTCTGGGACAGGCTTGTCCCGGGCCTAGGTGTACGTCTGTAGAGGGGTACCTGGTGTACAGCTGGCGCGTGGCTCTTTCGTGGGTGAAATGGCAGCTACTTATATGTGTTGTGTAACATATATCAGGTCTTCTCATCAGTCAGTACATACACATGTGTGTTGTGTGTGTATCTCCTCTCTCTCTCTCTCTGTGTGTGTGTGTGCAGACGTGGGCGTGTGTGTGTGAGAGAAAGGGAGTATAGATATACTGGTTATATACATATGCAAATATGTATATATACAAGATATATACAGACGTACCCTCCATGTCCAACGTGCCCTTGAGCTGTTATGGATATCGATAGCTGAACGAAGTCTTGCACCTGACAAGTTGCGCGTGCGCTCACTGTGCGCATGCGCGCATAGGGCAAGCAGGAGGAGGAGCTTGCAGCGGCGGCCGTGAGTCACGGGAAGCTGCAGTCATCTGTCGTTAACTACAAGCGCGTCAGTAATCTGAAGCTTGCGCCCTCCGACTCTCTCGCGCTCAAACTCTCACCGCTCGATACGTAACCCTTTCTAACAATTGTGCCAACCCTAGCAACCCTAGCCCTAGTAACCTTAGCCCTAGTAACCCTAGCCCTAATAGCCCTTACCCTAGTAGTCCTAACCCTAGTAGCTTTACCCTAGTCCTACTCTACCTCTGAGCTTTATGCTGGTTGTCTACAAGTGCAACATATCATATTCTGCACCCTCGAACCGCACTCACGCTTAAACCCTCACCGCTGAACCTGATTCCCAGTCAACCTTCTGCCCCACCTGCGCATTCCTTTCCTAAGGCAGTTTGCTGTTATTTACACACAGGCGCATCAGAAATCTGCCCCTCAATCTCCCGGCCCATATCTTACCTACTACACCGTACCGTACCCTAGACATTAAACCCTGAGATCTAACCTTGAACTCAAACCCTAAGCTTAACCCTAATCCTGAATGCCGACTTAGTCCAACCCTGCTTTGAGAGCACTGTAACTGAGAAACAACCCTAACTTCTAAACCTCAGCCCTAAACTCCAGCCCTACTCCTTAAACCCTGGCCCTCATGCAAGCCCCGCGCGCCTCACGCCTCACGCCTCACGCCTCAGGGGAGCCCTACCTTCAAGCCCAAGCCAGCCAAACCTTGACTCTGGCCCTGACCCTACTTTGACGTCCCAGAAGCTTCACTTGTGCTGGACCCAGCCGCAGAGCCGGCCCTTCCCTGGCTGCGCCCTGCACCCACGCCTGCGCTGTCAATAGTCTGACTTTTGATCAGAGCGATCAGAGAGCTTTTGACGCCGAGGGTCAAGGTTCAGGGTTTATGGTTGACATTCTCACCATCCAAATGCGGATTTGACGGCCGCTTTGAGTGCGCCGAAGAAAACCTATCTTGTCACGCTTTCCGGGCAATTAGCCCAAATTCCTCTGCTCTTTGCCTGGTGCCTAGCGTGCCGTCCCAGTCAACCTTTGATCGGGAGCAGACTGCCACTGTGCTCCTTATTTATTTTCGTTTACGAAGACGCGTACATATTCCGTGAGTCTTCACCTTGTTCAGTAACTAGAGCAGGCTATGAGCATTTGTTAAGTTATTGACGTGTGGATCTTCTTTATCTCGCCTTTCTGAAACTGTAGAATGGGACGTGTCACTAGCACAGAGGTACACAACCGTTCTTGTAGGTGATTTTGCGCTTTCGCACGTATCTTGGCTGTAGGTAGCACTTGGGGAGGGTTAAGCAGGCCTCTGATAGGGCTCAGTGATATGGAAACACTCAAAATAAGGTCCCAAATAGGTGGCGTGCTCTGCATTTGCTTTCTTCAGAGAGAGCTCCGCAAGGCGTCATTGAAACTCCAGGTATCAAAGCCCACAAATCAAGCCCTTCCTCCGAACGTAAGTCCTCAGGGCTATGATACCGGGCCATCGCACAGCCACTACTAAGTACATGTAGACGCGTCATCTCAATGCATCGACAGTAGTACGCGTATGGGTATCCATCCCACCCACCACACATATAGTATAGAAGGCACACACGAAACGCGTGGACACATGAAGACCTGGGGCCCTGGGGTAAGGGCGCTAGAGTTCCGTCGGACGTCCCTCTGAAAAGCGTTTCTAACCAAAACCCACCTTCGTAACCCGTAATCTTAAGAGAGTTTCCACAAGCTTCACACTGCATGGAAGTTGCAAGAGCGCGTGCCATCTACAACCCTGAGACAGGGAATTGTAACATCAAAACATTTTGCAAACTTCCAGCCGGAGGTACGTTGCAATTTGAATGGTCCAACTGCAAGCCCCCGACCCGTGCCTTCCCTACGCTCGCATAACGCACACCCACGCACGTCTCCCCCCCCTTCCCCAACGCCCCCGCATGCCCGCTCGCCCTTCCGTGCGCTCACTCACGCGCCGGGCGGCATGAAGACGCCCTCGGTGCTGAGAGCGGTGAAGGTCTGCGTCCAGTTGGAGACCTCAGTGCACCGTGCGGTAGTGTGAGAAGCAGTGCACATTCAAGTTGTTTGCATTTCAAAGACAGTAGAGCTGGGAAGTCATGATGGTGATTGAAAATAGGACCCCATAGACTTCATGCAAGTCGTCCCCTTCATCACCACATGAAACTTCACGCGTGAACAATTTGGTTCAGATCTTCTGTTTAACGTTGTATGACTTGATAATGTTGCTAATTACTAGCTCTTATATACACGTCCATGCAAGCTTTTTCAGTTGTTCAGAAGAGAACTGACATGCTCACAAATTTTGATATGCCAATTCCCCTTTAAGTGCTCACAACACTCTAACAAGTGCGCACGTTCCATTGCAAGTCAATGTCTAACCCATCTGTATACATTAAGGTAAACCGTAAAATGAACATATGAATAATACACCATCTGCTACTATATATTCTAAGCCCCCTCTATGTTTTATGTTCAATTCTAAACCCTACGTGCCAGCGAAGGATCGAGTAGGTGACCACAAAAGGTGGTGTTCTCCAAATTTATCAGCAAGCAAATAAGACATATATATATATATACATATTTACATAAATATATACATATATATACATATATATACATATATATATACATATATATTTCTCTCTCTGTATCGATATTGCATGCCCTAATTGAAGCCACCTACAAGTTCCTCCGTAGTCAGCTCTACAAGCTCTGAAAAGCAACCTCTGTAGGCCTCTCTAGTTATGTATAGGCTCGTGTGCCGATGCAGAGTGCGATGCCCTCTTGCCTATGACTGAGCTCAATAACATACTCCGACCCCTCTATGGGCACAAGTGTAACACATGTCAGTAATCGGAGGCGGTCGGGCTAGGTCGACAAAAAAAAACTACAGACGAGAGGAGCAGGAGCATCTGCACAGGGAGCGAGCTCCGCTCATCACCATATAAATACAAAGCAGTCAAGATACACAATCTATGACCTGATACGTGCAGCGTGCACAAACCTTGCGATCTATGGGCCCCTATCTTAGCCTTCAAGGGCAACAGGGAGGAGCGACGTTCCTGGCTCTAATCTTAAGATGTAGTGTCGGGTAGACGACAGTCACTGCCAACGTAGAGTCAGAGGTGGTCCCGTCGTCCAGGAGTCTTCTCCTGGCGTTGCCACCTGGCGTCGCAGGCCTGCCCGAGCTTTCCACCTTGAACCGCTGGCCTTGGCTGTCCTCCAAAGTGGCCTGCATGAACGTTGGGAGTCAAGCAGAGGGGTTGGGGTGCCGGGTTTGCGTACCCCACTTGAGCACACGCGCGCGTATGCTCGGGCGCATGGCCTGGGAACACGAGGGAGGATCGAAACACGTCCTCTCCAAATTGATTATCATTTCCTGCCTAAACGCACACTCCAAGTGGTTCCAACACACTTTTGAGATTCGTGAGCGCCGCAAATGTCCGCTCTCACAAGTCAACTTCCAGGTCCAGGCTCCCAGTTTTGAGTCGACAATAGAACCCCTCGTGAAGCCCTCTCGAGCCCTCACAGGAAGACGCCGCACCCACGGCCAGTCCTGACCAGCCATGGGTGGCCGCCCAAACAGGCGCCCTCTGCCACATGCCGCCTAGTAACGCTCGCCTCCACCCAGTCACCGGCAGGCAGCCATGGCGGTTATGGCTGCCCACCCGCGTACGCTCACGCCCTCCTCCTCTCACAAGGCGCCGCTACGCGACACGCAGCGCGCACGCCCTCTCCCGCAACTCTCTCTATCTTCCCCGGCCTTTGACCCATGCAGCGGGCCCAGGCAAGGCAAGGCCTTAGCGCCACATGGTCACTGAAGAGGCAGCCTCCAGTGCCTTCCTCAGATTGAAGGATTTTGGACCTAGGGTAAAATATGGGGCTTGCAATTTAAGTCAGTGCAGAACATGATGCCCTGCTGCCGCTTACACAATGTACATATAAAATTTATTTGTGTGTGAATAAAAGTACATGTCTGTACGTGTATATGTATGTATACATGTACATATAGATATGAATATACATGAAAATATAGGTAAAAACAAATATTTATGTACATAAATATCTTACCTTAAGGCATTAAGTATTAAAATACACGTCTGTGCAAGAGCAAATTCCGCCCATCACAAGACAAATGCAACGAGAAGTGCATGAATGTGCATAAACCTGAAAACTCTCGGCCGGGCCTTTAAGGGCAGCAGGGAGGGGCAACATTCTTTTAACTGGATACTACGTATTGGAGAAACGAGAGCCAGAGAAGCTGAAGCACTGTCGCTCAGCATTCTTCTTCTGGCACCGCCACCTGGCGTAGCAGAAACCTCCACCGAAAAGCGATGGCCTTGGCTGTTGACTAGAGTGGCCTGCAGGCGTGTGGGAACAACTAGGTGCCGCGTTTGAAGGCACTCAGACACATGCAAGGCACATGTTTGCGAAAACATGAGAAAGGATGAGGGGTGATGTACGGACGTTCTCTTTTTGTGGGATGACGCACGACAGAAGAACTCAGAGAGAGTTTCTGGAACAGCATTCTCTCTCTCCCGCTACCTTGTGTGTGTGTGTGTGTGTGTGTCTGTGTGTGTGAGAGAGGGAGAGAGAGGGAAAGAGAGAGCCCTCTTACTGCTGATTGGGTGATGTACAAAGTGGAGGCAGCGGATGATGTCAGCGACAGCATGGTGGCGTTCCTTTGCACCTCCTCAACCTGCACGCCCCCACACGTGTGCGCGCGCACACACACGCACGCACGCGTGCCCATGCAAGCGCTCCCAGATGAGAACGAGTGCGTGTGTGTGCGCATACATATATTCGTCCATCCACATCTCACACTGAGAAAGCATAGAGAAAATTCCAGCAGCACGTTGTGTCCCAACGCACGCCGTCTCGCTGTCTCACCTGCATGCACATCGAGCTCCATGTGGGACAGGTAGAACTGCCGTCCAGGACACTGCCACGCCATACTCTTGCTCTCCTAAAACCCTGGAGCAGATTCCAAGCCCTAGTGGATCTGCCAACAGTGATCGCGTGCGACCAGACGGCTGTCCTCTGATTGGTCCAGGGGGACAATAGCCGCCTCCAAATGACCGATTTACCAAACATTACCGAATGATTGAAAGAGCGAGCAAGTTGAATTTTAGTGCAGCAGAACGACGAGGCGGACAGCCGATGTCCTTTGGCGCAAATCCTGAGCCGGAATTACGGGTTTTGGGAACTCGATGAAAACATATCCACGTTATGCGTACTGAGTCCAGCACGGGTACGGCCTATCGGCGACGGCGTCGGCGTCGGCGTCGGCGTTGGCGTTGCCTCAGCATCTAAAGACTAGAGGCTGGCTCTGACCTCTATACCTTCACACAAGAATAAAATTTAAAAATGAAAAAGGAATAGAATCACAAGCATGTTATCAAATGGCATTGAGAAGGGCCAGATTTCTTCATTTTGAGTTGGAAAATGGAGCAGGGGTACAGCCGCTTTACCCGGAAAGAGCGCACGGCGTTCAGGGCGGGCACGTAGAACGTCACGTACTGCTCATTCTCGCGCGCACGCACACGTCCATCCCATCCACCCACCCAGCCGCCCACCATCCAGCCGCCCACTCGCCCGTGCACGCACGCAATCGTGCACGCAATCGTGCGCACGTGCACAGACCAACAGCACCGGATGAGAAGAAACGGAACGTGAAGAAACCCTTTGCCGCTGTGATGGAAATTGTCAGGGAGGGGTAAGATACATCCAACAAATGCACAGCAGCAGCAGCAGCAGCAGCAGGTGCAGAGCAGCAGCAGGAGCAGCAGCAGGAGCACATGGAGGGAGTCTGAGGGGATGTTCATGTATGCTGGCATGTATGAGCAGGCACATTGAATAAGTGTGTCTTTCTAGACGCATACTCGGATATTGTGCAGTTCCGTCCATGTGGTGTTGAAGAGGCTCAGGAGGGTGGGGTTGTCATACGCCTGCGCCACCTGCACTACGTCGCCTGTGCCCTCCCACCCACGCCCACCCACCACACAAGTGCGCACACACACACACACACACACACACACACACACACACACACACACACACACAGTTGATGCGTGTGGTACACATCCTCTGCAAATCTATCACTGATGAGCACTAAGGAACATTAATAAAAAACAAATAGGTCCAAGAGAGACACAATTGGAGGAAAATGAGCGGGAGCATGGCGTGAGTGGGGGGGGGGGGGCGGGGGGGTATTCTTCCCTCCTGTATACGATGCGTCAATAAAACAAGAACAAAAAGAGAGTGGAAGCTGCGCACTAAAAATTGTACAAGCTAGATGTTGGCAAAACACCACATTTTGAGATATTAACGAGCCAATGCAAAAATAAGGCTTGGCGTGGTGCACCCACCGTCGGTGGTCAAGAGCCTACTGCCGCCCACTTTTGTCTCGCGCGAAAGCCGCACTCCTGCGCACCGCACCCACACACGCGCACACACGCACACACACACCCCCACGCACACACGCACGCACACACGCACACGCACACGCACGCGCCCGTGCACGCACTTGGGACTGAGTGAACAGGGGAGGGACAAATGGTTCACATAAGGAGCACGCGCGCCCGCGCGTACGCGTCCCGCTTGAGCGAGCGAGCGTGGAGTGCCACGGGCACATGTGCAGATGCAAGCGCGCGCGTGCGTGTGGAGGGGTGAATGCGCACAGGTACAGGGGGCGGCACTTGCCCTTCCACTTGCTGAGAAGGGGCAGGCATCCCAGTGCAACCGAAAGTCAACGCAGCTGCACTGCAGGGTGCGTGTGCAAGTGGCGTGCGCAAGGCACCGCACTTTTTGCACTTTTAAAAACAAAGATAAAAACATGCGATGTCCAATACTGCAAAGCAATAAAGCTCAGCGCACGTGGCGTGGCAGGTGATGACGTACCGATAATAACAGATGCGATCATGACACCCACGGAGACGACGAGCAGGAGGAGCAGGCCCAGCGCGATCTGCGTCCCCACCACGAGGAGAGCAAGGAGAGGAATGGACAAAGTTGGAGGAGGGAAGGGAGAAGGGTCTGGAGAAGAAGGGGGAAATTGAGAAACAGGGGAGAGAGAGGGAACGAAGAACAACAAACTGGGAGAAGGAGGAAGAGGAAAAGCAAAAGAGAGCTTAGAAAGAGGAAAGTAGCAGCGAGAAAGATAGTGACTTCCGAACAAAGAAAGAATCAGACAAAAAAAAAACCACACGAGTGCGTCAATCCCAATCACCAGAAGTCAACCAGGACCAGAGTTAACTCAAGTCAACCTCTCAGTCTGCCCCGCAAGAGGTCAGCAAGCAAGGTCAACACCGGACTCTGAACCTTTTTGGAACCCCAGAAGCCCTGGGCATCTCTGCTAGAGAGGTGCGGTGTCAGACCTGATGCAGTGACTCTCCCACAAGACAACTCAGGCCCACGAGACTTGATAACTCAGGCAAGCACTCACTCGCTTAGATTTTTGACATTTATCGGCAGCTTGCGCCGTGACGGTGTACGCATAGGCGTGGGGGTAGGGCGCAGCCAGGGAAGGGCCGGCTCTGTGTCTGGGTCCAGCACAAGTGATGCTTCACTTAGATTAGGGTTAGGATTGACGGGCTTGGGCTTGCCTAAGGTTTTGAGGCAGGGCTTCCTTGAGGCGCGAGGCGTCAGGCTTGGGTGGGGGCAGGGGTCTACGAGTAGGGCGACACCTCAGATATTAATTTCAGAGATCGGGGTTGCTTTCGACTCACACTGCGCTCAAAGCAGGGAGGGTGCGGTTCTGTTTCAACCTGAATTAGGGTTAGGCTAAGGTTAGGGCTTATATTAGCAATGAAGGTAATGAACGGAGAGAGAACGGGGCAGACAGCTGGCAGGCTTGTACACAGTTACAGTAGCATAGGGTGGGGGTGGAACTGATTGGGACATAACTAAAACAAGGGCAAATATAGGGTTAGGGGTAGCGTTAGGGTGAGGACATTCAGCATTGGGAGTTTCAGAGACAGTGGGTGTGAGGCCGGAGAGGAGACCAGAGCCAGATGCACGCGCGCTGATTTACGGCGGGCAGCCTTGGGGCTGGAGCAGGCTCAAATTGAGTTTGAGCTAGGGCTAGGCAAGAGGCTCAATCAGGTCGTGGGGGTGAGAGGGTGCTGGAGCGTGGAGTGAAGCGTACCCGCCTGTAGTTGACTGCTTGGGACTGCAGCCGCCCGTGGCTCACGGCGGCCGCCGCCAGCTCCTCTTCCTGCACCTCACGCGCACGCACGCGCACGCTCGAACGTCAGGACGCACGCACGCACACACGTGCGCACGCAAGAGGCACACGCGCAAGCATGCGTGCATGCTCGCACGAGAGCGCACATGCAGACGCGCACGCAGGCAGGCGCGAGTGGGCTACACGACTTGTCAGGCGCTGGGCTTGGGCTGTGAAGGCCGTGTGATGTGTGCGAGCTGCTGAATGAGTGCACGCGCATTTGCAGAATAGTTTGTCTGAATGTCTTGTATGCGTATATGTGTAATGGGCGCCTCTCATGCGTGTACAAACACGATCAATTTCTTAGTGCATGTGACGATTCGTATGATGGCGACGGTACGCACTTGTGCAAGTGTCTGATTAGAGCCACAGGCGAACAAGTTATGCATGCACGCATGTTCTTGTGTCGTATGCCTTCTGCATTCTTTTCTGCGGGGATGGCGAGGGCACGCACGGTGATGACGCCGTCGCCGTTAAGGTCCCACTGCTGGATGGCGGGCAGCTGATACACGGCCTTGCCCACGCGCACCATGAACTCCGGCCTCTCCGCCTCCCTCTCCCTGCTCTGCTTGATTGCTCGTACCCGCCCGCGCACGCACGCACACATGCACACACACATGCACGCACACACACACACGCACACATGCGCGCACACGCACACACACACACACACACACACACACACACACACACACACACACACACACACACACGTGCGCGCGCATGCACAAACGAACGCACACGCATGCACACAGGCACACAGCAAGCCAGAAGGATCAGCTTCCCCCCAACCCGCGTGCAAGCTCCCCACGCACACGCGCACGCGCTCATGCACAGGCGGGCACGGGCACGTTGTGCGATAGCAATTCAGGGAGAGAGCTCTCACGTCACAAGCAGACGCAGAAGAGCTCTTTCCCTCTCTCGCTTGCGCACGCGCACAGACGCGTGCGTGCGCGTGCCCGCGCACAGCTTGCACGATGGGCGAGGGATGAGAACAGCTGCAGGGCTGGAAATGTTGGGTGGAAGAAACCGAAGTGTGGGTGCTTCATTGGCTGGGCGCGACGGAGGGGGTCTCCTTGAGAGTGGGAGGAAATCGAGCAAGCAGAGGGCCCCCCTATGCTCAGGTCAAGTTTTTCTGCAAGCAGCAAGCAGCAAGCACCTGCGCCTGCTCTTTCTTCAGGAGCCCCCACCACGCACTCCAAGTCTAAGCATGGCCTGGCCATGGCCCCCCTAGCTGCCCCACCGACGAGAGCCTACTATACACATGCGAACTTCAGGCATACAACAGTATTGTCCACAGGGAAGTCCTCCCCCCCCCCCCCCCCCCC
>WELA01012669.1:181127-191411 GCA_009602735.1 Mesotaenium endlicherianum
GGGGGGGGGGGGGGGAGAAAGAGAAGCAAGAAGGTGGACTGGGGGAGCCACACACAGGGGCAAGGCACGGTGCCGACAGCCGACGCGGAGAAGCCCTCTCTCGGTCCTCAGGCCGGCGTGCTGAAAGCAGAAAGTCTTGCGCTAGGGTTCATGCATCAGCTCTCACAACTCGCGCCTGCAGAGGTTTAACCAGCGCCTGCGGAAATTTAACAAGCGCCTCTGGGAGTCTTTCAACCAGCGCCTTTGGGAGTTTTTCGGTTCTCCTCAGTGAAAGAGCCTGTGAGCCCTGTGCTTTGACCTGCTTGCCTGTCCCTGACCAGTCAGGCTGTGCGTATGACTGCGGTCAACCCTGGTCGTGCCTGACTTCTTGTGACCCAAAGTGGCAGGTTTCTCACGCGCTGACTTCTTTTCTGCTGTGTGTCGCTGTGCCGCTTTTACATTATTTTGCCTCGCCATGAACCTCGCCCTCCTCTCCTTCTTGTGCTTTCACTTCCCCCTTCTCGCGTCGCTCTGTTGTCCTTCGCTCTCGTTATTCTGTCTCCCTCTCATTCCGATCTTGTCTCCAGCCGCTTCGTCCTTCCCTCGTCCAACCTTGTTCGTTCCCCTCCTCTTCCTCCTCGTCGCCATCGTGGGGACGCAGATGCTGCCGTGTCTGCTCCTTCTGCTCGCCCTCTCAGTGGCGGCCATGATTGCGTCTGTCATCATCGGTACGTCATCGCAGCAACCAGCCACGTTTCTCAGTAGTATGTTTACACTTTGCTCTCTGTAAACCTCCGAGATGCGAAAGTGAAGTCTTTATACTTGCACGGTCAGGAGCTGCCAGCTGGCACCAATCCATTCCATTTGTTGGCTAGTAATTCAGTGCCTCACGCGCGTCAACAAGCAGAGCATCCTTTGAATTTGTGATGCTCACGTTCTTTCACATGTGCCTGCCTGCGTGCGTGCGTGCGTGCGTGCGGACAGGTGTCAGGATCACGCGCGAGATAAAGACGGACGGCAGGAGGCTCCTGACAACTGGCGGTGGGTGCGCCACACGAGCGTTTTCTTCTTGTATCTGTTAAGTACGAGGTCTGGTTCTTGTGTCGCACAAATTTGGCTCTGTCCTGTCTTCCGTATCTTCATTCACACGAAGAGTACTCCCCCCCTCCTCCCCCCACCCCCCTTTCCAGCCCTCCCCTTCTGCCGCCATGTAGCCGGCTGTTGCTGTTGAGTTTGGGACATTGTGGAAAAACACTGTCCCTAAGTGTGCACCTGGTCGAGCATGTATGTGTAGTGCCTTAACCGTGGGTGTGTGTCTATGTGTGTGTGTGTGTGTGTGTGTATGTGGGCGCGTGGGCGTGTGCATGCGTGTGTGCGTGCGTGTGTGTCTGTGTGTGTCTGCGCGTGTGTGTGCTGGGATGCATGGGCGCAGGCGATATACTGCAGGTAACGCAGGCGTACGACAGCCCCACCCTCCTGAGCCTCTTCAACACCACGTGGACGCAGCTGCACAACATACAAGTACGTATCTGAGCACACTCTTTCATCCAACGTGTCTGCTTACACACGCAGCAGCATACCTCCACATCCCCTCGGGCTGCCTCCTCCCGCTGCTGCTGCTGCTGCTGCTGCCTCCTGCTCCTCCTCCTGCTGCTGCTCCTGCTGCTCCTCCTCCTGCTGCTGCTCCTGCTGCTGCCAACGCGGTGCGTGTATTGCACGAACGCAACCCCTTCAGTGTACTTTCCACCAACCACAACAGCGATGCGTCCATTCACTTGCCCCCTCATTCTCATACGGTGCTGTTTTGTGCGTGCATGCACGTGCGTTTGTGAGTTTGCTTGCATGGGTGCATGGATGGGTGGCTGCCTGGATGGTGGGCGGCTGGGTGGGTGGGTGGATGGGACGGACGTGCGCGAACGTGCCTGCGCGAGAGTGAGCAGGACGTGGCGTTCTACGTGCCCGCTCTGAACGCCGTGCGCTCTTTCCGAGTAAAGCCCTAAACCCCTCTTACCCCCGCGCGGAGTGACGTGTGGCCTTCCCAAAGTTCTGGAACCCAGCACCCCTGGGCTTGAAGAGGGGCCGAATGGCATCTGATATATTGCAAATATTATCATGACTTTATGATAATGATCATGATTACTATCCTAAATGTGATGATGGTTTTGCGATTGAAGGCGTAGAGGGCAAAGTTAGAATGCGTAGCCTCCAGAGGCCTTTGCTGTCATCAAACCCGCTTAACTTGCTGTAACAACCCAAGACTCTTAATACAGTCAGCGACTCAGATCACACTTTCAATTTTTCCATATGGGGCTACTCACAAATGAAGCTGGGCTAGAAAGCGGTCGAGAAGCGGTCAGGACGGAGAAAATAATCTGCTCAAGTCTGGTTACTGTTACCGCTGCCTGCAGACTAAAGTAAGGAGATTATCGCTCAATGATTTCCATTGAGGTGCGCAACTTTGCGTTGTCGCGTCACCCGGCATATAAAGTAGAAAGCCGCCACTCTGGTCCCGGCTTCTGTTCAGTTTCGCACCCCCGGGGTCATTCCCCACTTCTGTCGTCAGGGTGGGAATGTCCGCTGGAGTCCAGATGGCCTTCACAACTTCAGTCTACAGTGACGCGCGCTCTTCTGAATTCCGACACCCCCGCATTCTCTCTCTCAGGAGTTCTCCCCTTGCCAAACGTCTTCTGCTATTAGAGGGCCAGCTCCAATGCCGCCCTTCCCACATCTTTTCTCTACGCTCATACGCTAGCTCGTAGGCGGCTGCCGCCCGCCTGAACCCGTCAGAAAAGAAACGATTTGATTTGTCGATGCGCGCTCTGATGACGTGTCCGCTGAAGCTTGCGTTCCCGGTCAGCATCAGAGAGTGGGTTCAGGTGAGGGTGACAATTAGGGCTAGAATTAAAATGTAGGGAGCAAGATTGTGGGTTGACAGCGCCGCGCGAGCGGTAGTTCTTCTCTCTGTCTTACACGTGGCACTATGCATGCAGGCGGGACGCATGCTTGCACAGGCGTATGTTGTCTCGGTACAAGATGTGGGTGTTAGATAGATGTGACTACACAGGCGCGCGCTCGCACACACACACATACACGCACACGCACGCGCGCACTTGATTGTATGTGTCGTGTGTGGGAGAAATTGCGTGCACATCTGTCGGCGTGTGCATATGTGTGCATGTGTGTTTGTGTGTGGTTGTGTGTGCGTGTTACACATACGCGACAATAAAGTGTGCTGTCTAATCCATGACGTGTGTGCGCGCGTGCGTATTTGCGCATGTGTGTGAGCCTGCAGGTGGAGGAGGTGCAGAGGAACGCCACCATGCTGTTGCTGACATCATCCGCTGCCTCCACCTTGTACATCTCCGAGTCAGCGGTGGGGACTCCCTCTCTCTCTCCTCTCTCTCTGACCCCCCCTCTCTCTCTCTCCCTCTCTCTCACATGCACACTCGCCCCCCCAACAAACAGATGTACACACGCAAGGTAGAGAGAGATAGCAAGCAAGAGAGGGAGGGAGGGAGGAAGGGAGGGAGGAAGAGAGGGAGGGAAGGGAGGAAAAGGGAGGTAGGGAGGAGAAGGGGAAGGGAGAGAGGGACACAACGTAGTTTTCTCATCCTCTCTCGCGTTCCGGGCCCACGTGTCATGCGTGCGTGCGTGCGTCTTCACACGGGGCCCCTTAAATGTTTGCTTCTCGCGCGTGCAGGCCACGCTGGTGGACAGCCAGGGTCTGCGCTTTGCGGTGGAGGGTGCCGCCAGCCCTGCGCCGCCAGGTGGCGACGCCAGAAGACGCCTGCTGGACGACAGCGAGGCCAGCGCCGATTCTTCCGCCTCATTAACCGTGGCTGTCGTACTACCTGCCGGTCGTAAGACGTCCAAGTTGAAGAATGTTGCCCCGCCCTGCTGCCCCTGAAGATCCGGGAGCTCAAAGATGTGTGCACGGAGAGTATGCTTTAGTACTGCATTTTATTTATTTCTTTATTCTTTGTTTCATATTTATGCCGTGGTGAGTGGGGCTGGCCATAGGCACGCGTGTGTAACATATCATCCGCGAATCCGCATCTGGGGATTGATGTGCACTTATTCTGTTCGAGCGGGAGCAGACTGCCACCGGGCTCCTTATTGATTTTCGTTTTCTGAGACGCGTGCCTATTCCGTGAGTCTTTACCTTCTTCAATAAGTAGAGCAGGCTATGAGAATCTGTTATGTTATTGACATGTGGGTCTTCTTTATCCAGCCTTTTTGATACTGTAGATTTGGGATGAGTTACTAGCATACAGGTGCACAACTTTGCTTGTAGGTAATTCTGCGCTTTCGCACGTATGTTGGCTGGAGGTAGCACTTGGGGAGGTTTAGCAGGCCTCTGATGGGGCTCAATGATATGGACACACTCAAAATAAGGTCCCAAATAGGTGGCGTTTTCTGCGCTTGCTATCCTGGTGGCTCATATTTCCTGCAGGCAGGCGGGGAGACAACTTTGAATTCATAGCGCTCAGAAAATATACTTGCAGCTTTATCTAGTGTGTTGGGTTTCATATGCGTATACGTGAAATAAAAGATTGCATGTATTGTATTCATCTCCTTGATGAACTTTGATTGTATTAATTACATGCATTCATGCACTCTATTGCCTATGTGTGCTCATGTTTGGTGAAAAGTTACGCCTCAAGTCAAACACAAAGAAGTTGAGCTTCGTCAGGAAGAAAAAGCAGTTGGATGAATGAACTTGTGAGACTTTGTTTTAAAGGTCAATGTTCAATATTAAGCAAGCAATCACAATCCTACTTGCAATTGAGTGGCACAGATAGAGCTCATCACAATCTACATGTTTACACGTCTTGTGTAAATTCCTCTGCTCGGACAAGCTGCATCTTAAGTGCACAAGGCCCCCGATATATAGTTGTGCAGAAACCATTCGCGACATGAACCGCAGACGTATATACGCATAGCCACCATCAGGGCAAGGTGAATCATGCACTCAATCCATAACCAATATATGTTTACAAATTTAGAGACCAATGTATATACATTTGACCCCGCTTTCTATAGAGAGAGCTCCACAGGCGTCATTGAACTCCAGATATCAAAGCCCACAATTCAAGCCCTTCCTCCGAATGTAAGTCCTCAAGGCCTTCATGCGGGGCTATTAGACCGGGCCATTGCACAGCCACTGCTATGTTCATGCAGCATGTAGACGCGTCATCTCAATGCATCGACAGTAGTACGCGTTTGGGTATCCATCCCACCCACCACACATATAGTATGAAAGGCACACACGAAACGCGTGGACGCATAAAGGCCTGGGCCCTGTGGCAAGGGTACTAGGGGCCCGTCCATCTGAAAGCGCTTCTAACTAAACCCACCTCTTACCCCGGATTCTTAATGTGCTTCCGCAAGCTTCACACTGCTTGGAAGCCGCAAGAGTGCGTGCCATCTACAACCCCGAGACAGGAAATTGTAACATCAAAACACTTTGCAAACTTCCAGCCGGAGGTATATTGCAATTTGAATGGTCCAACTGCAAGCCCCCTACCCGTGCCTTCCCTACGCCCGCATAACGCAAGCCCACGCCCACTTCGCGCGCCCTCGCACATCTCCCCCCCCTCCCCAACGCCCCCGCATGCCCGTGCGCCCTCCCGTGCGCTCACTCACGCGCCGGGCGGCATGAAGAGGTTAGAGACGCCCTTGGTGCTGAGCGCGGTGAAGGTCTGCGTCCAGTTGGAGAAGAAGGCGCTCACGTCCTCCGCGTAGCTGTCCACGATGGCCTTCATCTCCGGGTCCGCCAGCATGGCCTGGTCCGTGAACAGCTTCGCGTTGCCCTGCGCCCACTCAATGCAGAATTCGTCGTCGAACACGTTGGGCGTGCCGCTCAGCGGCCCCACGGGGGCCACCGTGTGCGAGTACCCCAGCGTGTGTGCGCCTGCATGCAAAGCAGAGCCGCAAACACGTGGGGAGCGAGGGAGCGTGCGAGCGTGCGGGTGAGCGCGCAAGCGGGCAATTGAACGTGCAAGAGGGCAAGTGAGCGCGCAAGCGGGCAAATGAGCAAGCAATCGCATAAAATCCTTCGAACAAAACTTTCTGCATGTGATAAAGCAGCACACCATGAACTTCACACCCTAGAGTCAGAGTGCTCTCTACATGTGAACAGAAGTGCGGAGGTGATCTACCCCAGCCATGCGCGCTGCGGCAAGTGCGCAAGCGTGCAAGCAGGCAGGCAGGAAGGGGAGGCCACGTTTCTATTGAAATATCAACAAGCAAAAGCTGCCCTCTAGATATATGCATGTGTGAGATTGAGCGTTTGCGTGCATACCTACAATCACCGCAACATACAAGCAGACACACAGATATGCAGCACACATGCAGATATGAAAACTTTACTAGATTCTGTTAAGCAGGTTGTGTGCATCATACACAAAAACTGGCTGCGAAACTCCCCTCATTGCAAGACAGCTCTGCAAGAGGTGGAAAGAGAGGACAAAATTAGGGCCCGCGGGGGGGGGCGGGGGGTCGAGGATTAGCCTGGGAGTGCACGCGTGCAGCACGCGCACGCCAACTGTATGGGCCAGCAAGCCCCTCACAACAGCAACGCAAGTACCGTGTCCCACCTTTGAGCGTGACCATCTCACGCAGCGAGTAGCCCTTGTCAGCGAAGAAGCTCTTCTGCCGGGAGGCGTTCCAATAGAGGCCCGGGGTGTAGAAGGCCCCAAGGTCCGCCACATCAGCGTCCGGGCGGCCCATGGGGAGGCTGTAGTTGGGGCCGCCCGTGAGAGCCACCGCCTCTGCCGCCCCCAGCATGATGACGTCCGCAAACGTCAAATTGCCCCCAGCCCCCGTCCTGTCGATGTACTCCTGCGGGGCCTGCAGGACATTGAAGGAAGATGGGAGACAAAGAACTTTTTCCTTTTTTAGATGAGAGAATGCGAACCTTAAGCGCCTTTAAAAGGCTGGAGGGGCCCCACGCAATTCGCAAGCCCCCTTCCCTTCTTGCCCTTTGCGTAGGAATCCAGAAATAAAGAGAAAGAAGAAAAGCAATTGCACATTACAAATGCATATGCACGTGCAAAAACGCACACAAGCACAGCATGCACATGCACACACAAATACCAAAACGTGCACGGGCACTATAACACGCCAACACACAAGTGTACCCATGCTTGAGCACACATGAGTACACACACACACACACACACACACACACAGCCACACGCGTGCACGCGCGCATGCGCATGCGCATGCGCACTCACACGGACACACACACTCACACACACACGCGCACACACACACGCACACACACACACAGAGACACACACGCACGTGCATGCGCACACGCGCACAGCGGATCATGCATGTGCGCCTGCACACGTGGACACACATTCATATGCTGGAGATCACACGTACGCACTCCTTCTTTCCACATACACACACACACACACACACACACACACACACAAACATGCACACAAGCCCGCTCTCTCACTCTCTTTCTCTCTCTCTCTCTTTGGCCAAGAGCCTGAAGCCACTGATCACCTTGAAGCCGATTACCTCACAGTCAGTTGCCTTGGCGCTTGCCACGGCAGTACGCCGATGCAAGGGCGCACGCGCTTGCCGTGGCACGTCATCTGAAAACTCAAAGGACTCAATGACAGACACCCGTCAACGTGCGGAAGCTTATAAGGAGCTGGGCGTGTGCTGGCGCGTGCCCGATACAGGAGCGCGCGTCCTCGGAGACGCACCCGCAGCTCGTTGTCAATCTGCTCCTTGGCCTGCGTAAGGATGCCCAGTCCCAGCGCGATGACGCCCTTGATGCCGGCGGGGTGCTCCTCCTCCAGCCGGATGGACCCGTTTGCTCCTGCACACGCACGCGCGCACGCACGCATGCGAGCACGTCACATGCACGCACACATGCATGCACGTTTGCACGCACGCACGCACTCACGCATGCATGCACACACGGACACACGAGCACGCACAAAATTCATGCATGCACACATACGGGCACAGTCGCACACATGCAGCCCCAAACGTGCGCGCGCAAGCTCACATGTGCATCAATATAGATACAGTCGCAGGTGCATGCGTGCAGTGGTGCGCAGGCAAGCACGCGCAGGCATGACGCACAGGGGGCTTCGTGACATGTGGCGCATGCACAGACAGTGAAGCGCTCGCATGGGGGGGAAAGTCGGAAGGAGAGGTGGGGGGGGGGGGTCATCCAGATTTTTGTTCTCCAGGGCAGCCCTCCGGGAAAATATTTTGTTCCTTCGGGCCCCTTCACCTAACGAGGACAAAAGATTTTCTCGGAGAGCTCTCTCAAATTTGCCCCTCCCTCTGTTTTATACGGGAAAAAAGCAGTGTGGATTCTGTCCTGGAGGGCCCCCCGGCAATACAGATTAAGAAGTGGGGTGACATCTGCCCTATGCGGAGAAGCGCCAAAGATCATAGGAGGTCATCTTATGATGCACTTTTTTTCCCTTTCGCCCTATACAGCTAAAAAACCTCTGATATGGTCTTATCGGGGGGAGAAGTCAGGGGATGCAGGCACGCACATACAACAGACAGGCCAACAACAGCCATGACCATAAGCGGTTGAGTGGGCAAGAGTGACCAAGAAGAGGTCATGGGCAAGCAGGCATGCACGCCCGCACAAACGGAAGCAAGCCCTCAACGAGGCGACCTCGCTCGCTCGCTTTCTCGCAAGCACAAGCGCTGTGAATTTGCGTCGCCAGCCCAACCTCCGTCGCCGTTGGATGCGTTGAACCCGGACGCGTCCTCAAAGGCGATGCGCTGCATGAGGCCTGCGTCCGTCGGCGCAATCGCCGCCCGCAGCAGCGCCCTTGCCGCCCACTGGTAGCTCTCCACCTTTATCCTCGCGGCCGGCGACGAGGTGTCGACTGCAGAGGGCCCGGGGGACGGCGACGTGGCGATCCGAGACGGGGAGGAGGAGGATGAGGAAGGGGCGGGGCTGCTGACTGCCTGCAGTTTCCGGGCTCCTGCAGTGCTGCCACCTGGCGCTCCGCGAGGGAAATGCGGGGTGAGGCGCGCGCGCTGCTGCTGCTGCTGTGGCTGAAGCTGGCGCTGGTGTTGGTGCTGGTGCTGTTCTTGCTTGTTCTCCTCCCCCCCTGGCAGTAGCGTCGACGGCAGCGTTGACGTTGCCCGCGCTTCTGTTGATGTAGTTGATGACATTTGGTGGAGGTGAGATGCTATTGCTGAAGCTTGCCCTGCGACACTTGCACGCGACGCGCAATAGGAGTACAGGTCATCAATTCAATAGACCATCTAATCGCAAACTTGCTCGATGTGAAGAATCAGAGTGTAGCAGGAGGTTGGCTATACGAGAATGTGGATACAAGTACAGGGCTGCAAAAGACGTAAAGGATCACGTCGAGAACAGAGAAGACCAAAATTGATGTATAATTGTGCTGAGTTGGGAGCCACTTGTCACTTGATGCAGGCATGCAAGAGGAGTGCGACACATTTCACCGGGTCTCCCCGCATCGATCTTCCTGCCAAGAGTTTCACATCTGACCGACAATTGTTTCTCAACGTGATTGAACGCTCTTCACTCCTACTCTCCACATATGACTCTCTTGAATTTGTCCCGCCGTTTCTAACCTGAACAAGAAAAGGTCGCATGATGTCCAGATTCTTGCAGAGCCGGAAGCAATTATAACTCCTTACACAGATACAGTATACCTCATACAGTATACTATGCAGATTGATAAACCATCCTAGGATGCGGGCTATCAACAGCTTGAGGAATCATATAGCAAGTTGACAGCTGGAGTCTCTTACAATCACTGCTCAGGCTGTATGAGCAGACATTCATGGGTAAGCTAGCTGTCCAGCTTCACACCAAGAGACATGGGAGAGTAGATCTTATAGGCACGTACACATGACACATGTCGTGATGATGGCTCCCGTGAGGACAAGAAAGAAGAAGAGCGCCAATGCCAGCTGTACCTCCCCAGGGAACGAGACCTTATAGTCAGAGTTGAGATTTGGTCAACATGAGGACCAGCTTAGTCCCTATCAAATATCCTCCATCTGTGAGCCACACATGCACAAGCACACACGGGCGCGCGCGCACACACACACACACACACACACACACACACACACACACACACACACACACACACACACAGTGTCACACTCACACGCACACGCGTGCGCACACACACACAGTCACACAGTCACACGCACACGCGCGCACACACACGCACACGCACACACACTCTCTCTCTCTCTCTCTCTCTCTCTCTCTCTCTCTCTCTCTCTCTCTCTCTCTCTCTCTCTCTCTCTCTCTCTCTCTCT
>WELA01012669.1:205656-213156 GCA_009602735.1 Mesotaenium endlicherianum
GGGGGTGGGGGGGGTGGCAAGTGGGGGTGGATGATAATTGTGAAAGTGATTTATAACGTACAATGAGCACTTACCATGTCTCTGGTTGTTAGTATCTACACAGGCAAAAATAGCTTTTGTTGGAGCCAATGAGCGAAGGCCATTTTTTTGGGTCACGTTATATAGTCGTTCTAAGCTTTTTTTTTCTGCAGTTCTAGCTTCACCTTTTATATTGATCTTTGATTTCGGCGATAGTTTGTCTCAGATGGTGAAGATTGCATTCAACATTTATGTGCTTCCATGAGTCCTTTCCTCCAGGCCTGTAACAAAGAACCCTGTATGCGATCAAGCATGTAGCTGAAAATGGCTTGTCACTCTAATCAACAAGTAGAAGCTAAATCAAATTAGCCATTTGGTGTACCTCTTCAGTTTTCATAACGCATTGACCCACGTTGCTGTGTATAATACCTTTAAGTCCCCATAACTCTATGTTGAGAGCCCAGGTATTCCATGGAGTAACCGACCAACATGCCAAATCATGCAGATGTTGACGTGATAATCTTCCTGTCCTGGCCTGTTCGTGTGCCTGTGTGGGTGTCAAAGTTTGCTCTTGTACTTCTTACACTAATGATGCCTGCTAATCTTCTGATTTGAGGATGCTTGATTTGGTGCCAGCTGGCTAGCAAGCTGGAGTCCATGAATCCAAACAGGCTGTCCCTGAAGTCTCCGCTGGTCAGTGGAAAGTGGCGCCTCATGTACACTTCCTCCGTCGACATCTTGAAATCCAATGTGAGATCCGCCTCTTATCCTGGTTAATTTGGTATACCACTGTTGTTTCCTCAACACCTGCAAACCTTTGGTTTGTCCGATCACTAGCCTAATCTGCTCATGTTCTTCGCCTACGTACTCCTTCACTTTGTGTCGGCTTCTGGAGACCCTTCTGAAGGTTTGAGAGTTCAACTCTTTGTTACCTGAACTTTTGAGCCGTTAAGGATATGCCGTCTACTCCCCTGCATTTACACAATGTTCTGCGCTACTGATTGGTAGTTACGGAAAAAGGTGGGAGGAAGAGGATCAGGAGAGAGAATAAGGGTGTTCTTGTTGTAAGACTTTCCTTTTTTTGTCTCCCTGAAACTAGCATATGATATAATGAGGTCTAACGACCCCACTTTAGGATGTTTCGCTGTAACTGACGGCAATATCACAGAATTGCCCCTTTGTCAGCTCCTCGGTAACTAGTGATTTGCGGAAGGCCACAAGGTAGCAGCAGCAAAGGTGAATGTTTCATAGATCGTGGCAACTATATTATTGTATGTGACGGTAACGAAATCTGATTATGTACTACAATCTTTTCTCTTCCGCTGTTCACTCAGCTTACTTGAGTGTCTTTGTTTTACATGCAATAAATTGTGCATGGATGAACATTCTCCCGTGTATGTATGTGTGTGCACACTTGCAGTAGTTCGCAATTACGAATAGTATTCCCGTGTCACCAACATTAATGCTCCCTTGTAATGTGTTGAATGTGCTGCATATGCCCAATGTGCCATATGTGCAGAGGCCAAAGAGCCTGAGGCCCGGGGGACCCATCTACCAGTGCATCGACGCGGAGACTCTGCAGGCTAGGAACATCGAGACCTGGCCCTTCTTCAACCAGGTCAGCTCCTGACCCGTGTTGACTCCTCGTTGACCTGGTGTTGACCTGGTCAACTCTCATTGGCTTTCGGTCTGGTGGGCCTTGCCATGTGAGGCTTCTCAACAAGTTGTTGGCGGTGCTGGTTGGGGAGCCATGCTTCGGCATTTCAATTGCAAACCTTACGTCATGTCTAAGGTCGTATACAACTTGTATGTCTTCTATCTCTTGCCATCATATAAAAGGAGTTCTGGTTAATGAACTGAAGCGTGCTGTCACTGCTATCATTCAAGTGGTGCGGTCCAGCATTGAGTAGCCTTGCGATATAGTTACCTTGTCATGGAAAGATCTTGACGTTCATCATCGGATATTCATGCATGGACCTGACAGTACTTGCACTCATCAAGAAGAGCAGTGCGTATGTTGGGCTTGCACTGGCTGCAGGGGGTTTCTCTCTATCATCCAACTTCATGTACTGCAGAACAACTATTCCCCTTTCTACATACATGTATACCCGTGCATGCAGCCTTCCACACCCACACACATACACGCGCACAAACAAACGATACGCACTTCTGCATAAGAATGAACAAGTTACTCAACAAGGTCCGATCCATTTTTTGCTGCCTTGCAGGTCCAGGCCACGCTGACGCCCACTTCCGCCAGCGCCGTGGATGTCAAGTTTGACTTCTTCAAAGTCGGAGGCCTGGTATGTTGCAGCCCCCCTCTCTCATATATCTAATCCCCCCCTTTCTCTCTCATATATCTGTCCAGGACTGTGTGCGCGCGCAAGCGTGCGCTTGCGCGTGCGCGCTCGTGTGTATGGCTCTGGTTCCTCTGTGTGTTTTAGAATGCTGATATATACTAACGTGCTGCGCATGGCTGTCATGGCTCCTGCATATCCCCCTGGATTAACTTCCGGTGGCAAAAAATCTTGACTTTACTCCTCTCCGACCCCCGAACTGTGCGGAGAGAACCCTAAGTCTTGATCCATCAAACCTGAGCCCCTACATGCTAGGCTGGGGTCGCACCAGTCAAAGCTGCTCGTGAGCATAGGCTTGTGGTCATTGAGCTCCTGTCACGCCTCTGCTTCATGCTACCAGTGCTGTGGCCGTCGGTGACGCTTACGTTGCCTTAAATAAGGATCATGATGCGGTTTATCGCTACAATTGGTACCGGCCTTTTGGAGTAAGCTACTTTCAGAGGCGTGAGTTTGATGTTGTTCGTACATAGAAATGCCAGAATCTGGTGAGGGAGCTCACGATCGCGGTCAGGGCATAGGGGCTGTGAAGGTTTAGGGCTTTGCTGCTGACTTCGAGAACTGTAGAACATAACATGTAAGAAGGGCTTAGCGCATTCTCTATCTTTGTTGTTAGTACCTTCACTCATGCTGTCCCATCAGGTGCTAGGAAGAATGTAGGGATATAAAAGCTCTTTCTAAAAAGAATCAAAAAATAGTATAAGCTACCTACTGCTAGTGATACTTTAAAGCCATGGGCTTAGCTTGTGTCTTGTTGTATAATAGGAGTACAGCATGAAGCCATACCGCGTCTCAGCCAAAAGTCCCTGATTCTGAGTTGGTGATAGGGTTCAGGTTTGGGATTGAGGGGTTCAGGCTGGGGCAAGGCGTGACGGTGTGGGGCTGCATTGCATGTATTTCCAAAAAGATCTAATGATGGAATGTCTGTACGAATGTGAGCCGCATAGATCTCGTGACGTGATGTTTGACGGGGATGATAACTCAAAACGAGTTGCTGTACTGCTTCTCCTGCCGGCTCCTCGTTCTGCTGATGTGTGCATACGGCGCTTGCGTAGTGATGACACTGTCAAGCAGCCTTCTTCGGCGTGTGTCTAGTGTACATATAAGCTGCGGTCTCTTGTATGCCGGCAGCCCTACCTCAGTAAATCTCGAGAGTTGACGAAACGGAGGAAGAGTGAGAGAGAAACTAGCCGTTTAGGTGTTGGTCTTTGCTTCCTTGTATCTGATGTATATGCACCACTGGCCTCCCCTAACATGTGACACGGGGGCCCATGACAGCACCACAATACTATTATGGCCCTGTTAACCATTCTACTTGTCGACATGGTAAACTAAAGACATACATAAAGGGAGGAGTAAGTAATGACTTATACCTGTTTGTAAGGATGCCTGTGGCACGCGCAGGTGAAGGTGAAGGCGCCTGACACTGCGAGAGGCACCCTTGACATCACTTACGTCGACGAGGATCTGAGGTGCGCTCGTTGACATCGCACGCTCCACCTTCATTCCATATTCTGGGCGACACAGGTCACGTGAATTTGAATGTACACGCGTTAGATTCGTGTGACTATTCTCACCTCATATTGTCATTGATGTTATACGTATGCCTGGGGGAATTTGCATGCATCTACCCGTCGTATGTGCACACTGCGCATAAATAATTCTTGGATGAATTTTGACTACAATAGCCATAATTCATGATGCTAGACAGCCCTTGCAGCTAGTGTTTGTGTGTGTGTGTGAGTGTGTGTTCAGGAATGTGGAGGGAGCTGGCTGCACATCACATTCTGGTCTTTGCATATTATCTATGCGCCAGACTTATTGCTGCTAGATCTGTGTTGCATGCTAAGTGAAGTGACCACCTCTACTGAGTTCTGTGTGCAGGATTTCTCGGGGAAACAAGGGCAACTTGTTTGTTCTCACCATGGAGGACCCCACTTACAGGATTGAAGTGGGGAGCGAGGGTGAGAAGGAGGAAGCATAATGTGCACATTACTTGAATTAAGGAGTTACAATTCATTTCTAATTCTTAGTCCGAGAGTATTTATGCCCCTCTTGCTTCGTGTAGTTGCTAGATATAGAGTATGGTAAGCGAACCTGCTCTGTTAATTGCAGCTTGTATATTCAAATACCACGCATGTTGTAAGGTATTTGCTATTTTAGTGAGAAAACTCATGGAGCTATGCATATCGGCTGTTCAGGTAGCAGCTTAAGTTTTACCTGACATTTGCAGATATATTGGTCTTTGACGTCTACTTGATGATGCTAGCCAATGAGGGCCTTGACCAAGGAAAGGTCATTTATGGCATATACTGGAAGTCATGTAGATTCTTAGTGTGCATACATCAAGAGGGACACACCAAAATTTGGTCCTCCTTTTAGGATGCCATAATAGGTTGCTTGCTTAGTCGCAAAAAAATGCGTACTTGCATACGCAGTTGTTGCTTGAACTCCACGTGGGAAAGGCTGCAAAATATTCGGAATTAGTATGTGTCTAACTGGCATTAACAGTGCGCATGATGCATGCACACTCAAAAGTGTTAGGCATTGTCGAAGTCGTGTGATCATGAACGGGATGCATGTGGAGAAGCTACATTGTGCGCAAAGACGTAACCTGGAAGGCCTAGTCAACAACATAGTTTAAGATGCTATTTTTATTCTGTTAAGGAACATACTGAATCCAATACACATGACCTTATCCTTCAATACTTTGCCCAAAATAATTGCAGGCAGTCGGCATTGTCCATCTTTTCAGTTTGTTATGCCGGACTACATTTGCCAGATGAAGTCCATCTGCGTGCTTTCTAAATGCTGAAGGTACACAACTATATACAAAGATATCGACATTACCCGCCTAAATCGCAAATTGAGCCATAAGCCTTACTCGTTTTGCTCTACTTTCTTTCCTACGTCCTTTTGCCACGTATGCAGCTATACCTCATGGAGTTTTAAAAAATTCCACCGCATCCACAACTTCATACTTGACCTTGCCTAGCATGTGAGATCAACTCATTTCATCCACATTCACGTACATAACAGGGTACTGATTTAGACAAGTACGAACCTTGTCAATAATCTTTGGGTCCATTATCAACTTCTGTCGGCCTTGTCGTATATTTGCACATTGATCTTCTCCGTGAATGCTCCAAACTCAAGGCCGGGTTCCCATTGGTCCACACCCTGCACACATACGCGATGAAACTTCACACAGCAGCATCATACACGGCCAATAGTAATCAGACAGCATTGGTCACAAATAACTCATATCAATCGCAACGCATAGACATTGCAGTGCCACACGAGCACGCGCACAAGAGTGAACAATGCTTGAATAACTCCTGGCATCCTTAAGCGCCCAGAGTTTGACGGGCTTCAGTGTCTGCCTTCGTTGCACAGTGAATGACATGGCGGAAAAAACATGCAGCTCCTTTCCAGTAGTCCCAGAGTCTTGAAGGATACATGGAGATAAAAATGAAAATGGCAACATGCAAGATAAGAGAGTGTCAGCAGCCTGTACGTTGAACATAGATTCGAAAGAACCACTTTTCTTTCGACGTGCTGCCGCTTGCACAACAGCAATACAAAAGTTTGAAGGAATACACCCTTGTGAGCTCGCAATACACAATGCACATCGACAGAAGCCATCCCTACGCAATGCAGAGGACTTGTTTGTAACATATACACCTATACACAGAACAACATTCCAAAAGACATTCTACGAACAAACGTAAAGCAGTCGCAACTGGTATTCCACAACCGGTGCCGGAACACCAGATAAATAGCCAATGGAAGGATGTCGCACGGGCATGGGGGAAAGAAGCAGACGCACAAGAGGAAGAGGGGACTCGTGATGAAACGGTGGGGGCACGTCCATCGGCTCATCCCTAACCCCCCACAAAAAGGAAGGAAATCACGAGCCAAGTGAGGTTCATGCACAGCGCTCATGTCGCAAACACATGGCTCTATCGTGCATGCACCTGCCATTTCTCTGCCTAGGAGCAGCCGCGCACACACAGCGGTAGTCCCCACAAATTACAGCAGGACAGGACGTCCACATATACATGCAGCCTGCAGTCGCTAGGGGCGCTGTTTTTGTGATGAGGCAGAAAGCTTCAAAAAAGCGGAAGTGTGATGCAACGGGCTAAAAAGCATGCCTCAGAAAGACAAGGCATCTTCTTGATTGATGTTGCAATGCAGGACAGGTGGCAAGATGCTAGTGCTGCTGGCGATATTGATAACGATAACCATAGTTCAGATGATTAAGAATGATAATGAGCGCCAACGACTATGCATCGTTCTACAAGGGGGGTGGATGAGAGACGCTTGGCAGTGACAAACTTTCTGCCGCCACGTCTCCTCCTCGGAGAAAACTCAAGTTCGTCATAATGCAAGGTGAGCTTACCATTGGGGCTGATGTGTTGCCGGCACATAGATTGCGGTTCCACCGGCCATCAACAATTTAATAGTCACACGGCCATACCGCAAACCAACCGCCCCACCCGCCATCTCCCCCAGCACAAGATATGGGATGAACGAGCAAACAAACGAACAAACATATCAGAAAACTACTACACACTATGGCTTCTTGGGATGTCATATATTTTTGACAGATAAAAAAAAAGGAAGTTTGTACCACACCTACAAGGTCCCGCTGTCGACAGAGCGGGCACCCTGAGAGAGGAGAGGCCGTTGACAAAAAAACATCAAGTCAATTGGGTATGTTTCGTAAGGACGCAACCTCAACTCCCACCACAGAAAGCCTCCATAATGCACGCCACTTTCCAAAGAGACGGACTTGATTCAAATGTGCAAAAAAAAATTGCAGACATGAACAGGCAGTCGTCAACTACGCGCGCACGCACACACACCCACACACACACACACACACACACACACACAACAACCACTAGCGCTAACAACCGCGATGAAAGGCTTTGGGCTCTAAAGACAGCAACACCGCAGACAAGCAGCAGTCCAAGCACCCTTACACATATAGAAGGCCTAAGAAGCCCGATGGACAAAGAGACGACGTCCCTTCTCCCAGATGTGTTTAGCCCTCCTCTGGACCCACAGCCCCGCTGACCCCAACCCAAGGCGATAGTAACACTCCGCGCGTGTCCAACCCCGC
>WELA01012669.1:217863-254910 GCA_009602735.1 Mesotaenium endlicherianum
CCCCCCCCAACACACATACATTCAGACATTGCACATGCTTTGGAGTCTACCAGCTTGAGTGTTGGGTGCTCTCTCTATCTTCTTCAGTAAAGGCATGGCTCCTACACCCATAAGCCTGTGGGGGATTCTTTTCCGATTGTTTTTCCTAAGACACATGATGTGTCTGGTGTATTGCTAGCGTCTGAGATTGGTATGGTGGAAAATCGTGGCGAAGCACTCAGCTGCGGTCCTCCTGTAGAGCCCAAACACATTACGGCTAGAGGCCCAAACGGATTAGGGTTTTCCACAGATTGAGGCTACCATGTCGATGCTTAGAACGAACTAATTGATCAACCGACGGTGAGTTTTAGGGCCTGGCATTGCCACAGGGGCTCAGGGGTTGTGTTTGCGCACCGTAGCTGTCGCAATGGCGCGTGAGCAGAAACCCGACGCGTATGATGAGCTCGCTCAACTCCCGGAAAGCTGCAGCATGGGGGGCAAGGCCAGGCGCGTGTTACATTGCGAGAGTTGAAGCCATGCCCTTTTGGATATCAAAGAAACTACATCGAATTTCTCATTCAAAGGCTTCCCAGGAGAGAGAGAACAGGAGGAGGAGCAGAAGAGGCGCAAAGTGCCTTGAAGAGGTGCACAGGAAAGACATCATTCGGTACACAAAAGCACGAATGAATCGAGTAGCAGAAGGGGATCCGCAGAAGACCTATAACACAAACATAACCAATTTGAGAAGAGAAGAGACGGAAGGGTCCTTGACAAGAGGATCGGAGGCGGAGGGGGGTGCGCTGTACCTGGCTCTAGTTCCGGCAGGTCCTGCGACGGCCACAAATTTGGGCGGCAGAAGGATGGATACCTAGCGTCCACATAATGACACACAAGAAGACAAAAAGAAGGGGGGGGGGGCCAGGGGAGGGGGGGACAGCCCAGAGAGGAAAGAGCAAGCACCAAACTCTCATCCCCGTCAAGGCCGTGCATATCTATATTTGAAGACTGAGCGCGAGGAGGGAGGAGGAAGGGGGCGGGAGAGTGCGTGTGTGGCAGCGAGATGGCGGGGAGGAGATGCAAGATAGACTGACACAAATGCCACTGGCAGGCTGGAGCATTGCAAGACCAAAATTGTGAAGTGAACAGGTTTTTTTTGTTAATTTTTTTTGGTTTCTCGTACCTCTTCATCAGTGCTTCGTCGGTCGTTGGGACATTGTGCAGCGGATTGGCGTAGAATGATCCTTTTCTGACGTCTGCGTAACAACACGTTGTCCATACATTACATCCATATCTCGTCAGGAGAGCAAGTCCACAAGTCAATCTATCTCTCTGCACCACCAGTGCGCTAGATGAAATTTCAGCACCCATACATCACACATGCGCACATGCACACACACACGCGCGCACACACGCGCACATGCACACACACGCCCACGCACGCACACGCACGCGCACGCGCACGTTGACGTGGCGTACCTACTATTATGTGAATTAAAAAAAGGGGTCAGAAAATTTGAAGCGTTGGCAGAGTTGTGATTCTCGCAAACTCGAGAGCCCCACGCCATCCTGGAGGCCAGAGACGAGCTCAGCGGTAATACGCAAGAGGTCACAAGTTTGTGCTTCGACAAAGAGGTGCGTTTGATACTGCCAGGATAGAGAATCAAATAGGTGAGTCTCTGTGCCTCTCTGAGCGGTTTCAAACTTGGGTGCGAAACGACTGTACTGGCTCAAGATGAGTGTGTGGGGTGGGGTTTGAGCTTGGAGGAGGACTTTAGGGTTAGGGATTGAGTCAGGGTTTGGGTTCTAGTTGAGCACCGAATCTTCCGTTCTCCAAACGCTCCTTGCCGTGACTCCATCCCAGGTTGTACCTGCACCCCAATGCGTACGTGCGCGGGGGACCTCAGCATTTTAAATGGGTCAGTATTTACTCTCAATGCATCTTATAACCGTTTCACTTAATCGCTATAACTCGTGTCTACTTTGTGTTCCTGCGTCGCAGTTGCACGTGCACCGATTGCTGTGGATGCCGTTTCAATCATAGCACAATCAATCAATCGATTCCCCCGTCACAAGTATAGCAGCAAGCAGAACCAATGAGAGAGACTGGCCGCGTCAGGCTGCTTCCGGAGCGCACGCGTATGCCCGGAACTTTCTAACCCCAATTCAGAGCCGTCGTTTTCGACGGTGCACATGTCCAATTGGGTGCGCGCACAGAGACACTTGTCTGCACAAGGTAGCCCTTACTTACAAACACCAAGCCCTAGAATCTGTAAATCTAGAACCCGCACCGTCAGACCCCCAACCCCCGACAGGCCGAACGAACACGCGGATGTGATTTGGCCGGACAAGGGTGCAAGCACCACGAGGAGACTAGCAGCTGATAGAGAAAGGGCCAATCAAGCAAGAGCCCGGAGAGCAGGAAGAAAAGCGCCAGCGCCAGGTGGCGGAGGGACCTACGAGCAGCTGGGGTCCTCAATGCGGCGCTTGGCGTCGTCTGGCAGGTCCGCCAGCCTGCAAGCGAGAGAGAGAGAGAGAGAGAGAGAGAGGGGGGGGGGGNTACCCCAATCGCAAACCCTTAGCACCAAACTCTAAGCACCAAATCCCAATTTGAAACCTCAGCACCAAACCCTCAGCACCAAACGCTAAGCACCACACCCCAAGCCCCATACCCCGGCCCTTACACCCACATCCCCCAATCCAAAGTCCTGACCTGAACCATCAACTTACAGCCCTAAAGCCCCATCCCTCAAAGCCCGCAATCAGCAGCAGAAGGACTGCCGCACAAACAGCTCCCCACAGGGAGCCCCCCCCCCCCCCACACCGCTTTCACACACGCCCCAGGGTTAGTTATAACTCGCATGAAACTTCCTCTTGTGCAAGCAGTGAAAGGGAGAGCGGGGACAGCAAGCCAGCACATTGCCTGCTAGCCCTACAGCTGGCAGCGTGTGAACAGCCCAGCACAGCACTCTGGTCCTTGGTGCGAGGACTCTGATCATGAGACGTCAGCCAGGTTCCCTTCATGTGCGCATGTCAGCTGCCAAGTGGCAGGGATTTATCGAACTTGCCTGCGCCCCCGCTCCCCACTCTTGAGTCTGGAGGCAATTTGGGCTTCTTGGATTTTTCCCAGCAATACGAACGAAGTACACGACCTAGAGTGAGAATAGAAGATAAGTACATAGCTGAAAATGACTGCAGCCAATGCACAGACACACACACACACGCACACACACGCAGACACAGACACACGCGCACACACGCGCACACACACACACGCGCGCGCGCGCTCACAGAAACTATTATGTGTAATAGCCCACATGGATGTACGTGTGTATGTGCACAGAGCAATAGGGCGACCATCATACACTGACTTTTCTTTGCCCATGCATATAAATGCATATGTACGTATATGTACGTACATGGACATGTATACCTACAACTGTATCCAAGTATATGTACATGTATATTTGAGTATATGTATATACCGACCTGCTGGCCAACGGCAGGAGCTTTTGACGCAACGCAGCATATCCGGGCACCTGCTCACCATCCAAGCAAAAGCCATGTTCCGGGTTAGGTCCTTTATACCGCCACTTATCTGCTCACGCCAGCTCCCGCCACTCACGCCACACCAGTAATCCGGAATCTGAACGAGGAACTGCACATGAACGTGCATGCCGTCTCCATGACGTGCTACGTCGAGAGACGTAGGTAGGCATTCGAGTGTCAGGATGGGTGTAAGTGTGCCTCTGTCCTCGCATGCGTGCATGGCTGTCAAGTCTTACAGCTTAATGCTGCTTCCTGTAAGCCTACGCTTCATCTCCCTCTCCCTCCCTTCCACACGCACATACGACACGTGGCACACGGCACGTGGCACACGATACACACATATGCGTGCGCGCACTTGCTCTCTCCCTCTCTCTCTCTCACGCACACACGCACGCATGCTCTCTCTCCCACACGCACACGCTTGCACACACACACACACACACACACACAAGGGCAAAGGGCAAGGTGAGGGTCTAGGGAATGACATTGGCAACGCTGACAATGCCGAGACCGCATTCGCCAAAGCCAGCGCTGATCTTGTCCGTCAGATTCGCATCTTCATCCTGCCAGTTCAGCATACAGGGGCACCCCAAACGAGAGATAGAGAGAAAGAGAGGTCATTGGGCGTCAAGATGTGGGGGCTAAGACTTGCTCAAAGTTTGAGACAGGATAAGAAACTCACAAGCAGCTCAAAGTAGTCAATCACCACCACCTTGGCCACCTCCGTCTCCTCGCTAGTGATAATCATAGCAGCACAAGAACTTTCCCACCACCTTAAGGCTTGCCGAGGAAGCAAGTTCTATACCCCTCTTTACTTCCTGTCGCCCCTCTGGTGGTGGTTCAACATTTTACCGGACGATGGGACATGTAGCGTTGCTACCTTACGAGGCCTTCTCAAAGTGAGAAGACACATCCTTTGAGGTAGATTTGAAGAAGGTTGACGTCGAAAAGTATGAATGTGATGTAAATAAAAATATATATATATACAATTCTTTTGGAGTAATCGCAAGCCACCCTAGCTCAGTTGGTAGAGCGCGAGGCTTTTACGCAGAAATCATGCACGTATCTGAGGAACCTCGTGGTCCAGGGTTCGAGCCCCTGGGGTGGCGTTGCGAGCCAATAGTTGGCCTACTTTTGCAATTTCAAACTATATTTATGGAATATGTCGACTCTTGTTTTCCAGGTTCGGCTTTGTTTTTCTTTCCATCGCAATAAACTGTTCTCTAAGCACAAAGTTGCATGGTACCATCTCTATCTGTTTGACAACATAAACATGAAGCACCTCAATGAGATAACCCTTTTCCTTCTTGAGATGCTCTCTCCACATCAACCAAGACTTAAGCAATTTGGAGCTCCAACTTCGATCGCCCACGTTCACGTATACCTGGAAGGATTATTGAAAAATCCAGTTTTGAGGTGATATGAAGAGTGAAAGTTGCTAGCGATATTAGGTCACTACTGGATTAATTTGATGCTATAAGCGAAAATATATTGCAACCAAGAATGCTTTTGGAGATCGAGAATCACTCCATGCATGGAAAGACATTCAATTGCTTTCACTTCAAGTTGCACTAGAATGTATGCTATGGCGATGTCGGGTGTTGGCGTGCTCGCGCAGCGCTGGAGCTTCAACCCTCCAATTTGACCTGTTAGCAAGCATTCTATTCTCACATGAGTGATCCTCCACTGCCTTCATCGCTGAGACGTAGCTTCTCCTTTAGCCACTTGGCAGTGCTCCTCTTTTTCGACAGCCTCTTGATGAATCAAGTGACCTGAAACTCCACACCCTGGACCTGAACACATTCTGCTGAGCCCCAGTCAGCAGGTCAGGCACCGGAGGCTGCAGTCACCAACCCTTACAACGCAACAATCCTGACAACTCCTGTGCATGTTTGGGGTGGGTTCATCAGATTACCTTGGAATGCTCACAAGAAGCCGCTACTATGTTCCTACAATCATTTCTCTGCTAGACTTCCCCGTGTCGTCAGTCCTTCCGATCCTTTGCCTCAGTATCAACGCTCTCACTTGCCCGTGCTGGAGCACACATTGTTCAGCAGTTTATGGAGAGAACGAGGTCAGAACGGGTACAAATCTTGGATAAAAAGAGTCATAAAGGCGGCACCCCAAGTGCACCCGTAGCCTTTGCAGGCAAACTGTATTGTTGCCTGGGGAAAGAAGGGGCATGCGCCGAGAGAGAGTTGACCTCCTTTTGACCCTGGAGTGACTCTTGCTAGCCTCCTAGTGGTTCCCTCCCCAGGAGTAGCAACCCTGTGGGCAAATGAGTCTCAAAGGCTTTGCATCTTCCTTCCTTCATTGTGAGATCATGTCGTTTCAACCCTTACGAACTTGGGACTCAGGGCTCAGAAAAATGAGGTTTAATGTTTCGGGCTTTAAGGACTTGCCACTTGTTGTATATGCTCTTTTTTTTAATCTAAAAAATCCTAAGTTTGTAGTCGTTCTTGAAGTTGGGACCTTCGTTGTGAGGTCATGATGTCAAATTTTTTTAGGGAAAACACATGAATATTGAAGGCCAAAAAAGTATAGCATAAGCTGAACCCTCAACCCTAACCCTTGACCTACCCGAAGGGCTGCAGGAGGTCCAGAGGCCACCGCAACAGCTTCTTCCTTCCGCAGAAGCAGTAGGCAAGCCCACAGGGCCTGCTGTGAAAGTGCCACCTGTCGAGAAGCCATCGCCCGGGCTCAAACGGAGGCAACGTGCCAGCGAGCCCCCAATGCAAGAAGACGCTTGGCAGCTGCAGAACTTGACAGGTGGAGGAAGCAGAGGGGCAGCAAAGCGCAGGCAAGCAAAGGGGGGGTCTTGCAAAGGAGAGGCAACAGAGAGGGAGGTATTGGCGGAGGTGGAGGGAGAGGCCGTCAGAAAGCTGCCAAGTGCAGGCAATGAGGATGGGGGTCGGGGTGGTTTGACAGCAGGGAGCTGTCTGACTGGACGAGGCGAGGGCAATATAACCTCAGGGGGCAATGTGGCTGGAGGTGATGGGGGAAATCTGACTGGAGGAGGCAAGGGGATCTCGGGAAAGGGGGGTCTCAATAAGTCCTCTCAAAGTGTCAAGAAGCGTGTGAAGGCTAGACGCGGCGTGCGTAAGCCACGCCCAGTGACAGCTGGCGTGGGCGTGCCTGTGCCACATCAGCCTGCCTCGGGTGCACTTGTGCCAGTTCAGAGTTTCGGAGGCCCCAAGGTGGTAGGATTTGGCATCTCAGATGAGCGTTTCCCAGAAGAGGCTGAGGCGGCCGCCCGGCAGGACTCCAACAAAGCCTCCGGCGGCAGCAGCAACGCCCCGTCAGCAAACAACTCCTGGGACTTGCTGAACGGCCTGGATTGGGTGGGGGAGGGCCTGGACGAAGATCCTCCGGCTGCGGGTGTGGCCTCTGCGAGGGGGCAGAGAGCGAGTGTAGAAGCTGCCCCTCTTGCTCCTGCCCCTGCCCCTGCCGCTGCTCCTGCGGCAGCTGCTGCTGCTTCAGGTGCTTCTGCTGCTCTTGTGCGTGGGCCTGTACCTTCTTCACTTGTGCCCGCTGAAGCGCCACCAGTGCGTGGTCGTGAGGAGGAAGGGGTGCCCGTCCAAGGCCACCCCCGGTCGCCGCCAAGTGGTGCCAGTCAGGGTGGGTGCCAGAGAACCCGTGTGCATGAGCACAAGAGGAAGCGGGCTGCTGATATGGCTTCTGATGTGGCACACTCTGGCGGCGCGGAGGAAGGAGTGGCGGAAAGACTGGGAGAGGGAATGGGAAAGGGACTGCAAGGGGAAGGAGGAGTGGCAGAGGGAGAGGACGAGAGAGTGGGAGAGGGGGTGGAAGAGGGGCCGGAGCCACGTTCAGCTCCTGAGACTCAGAACAGCAACATGCCGAATGTGCCGGCGAATGTGCCGACGGAGCAGGGGAATGTGCCGGGCAATGTGCCCGCCTCCGGAGACGTATGCTCCGAGCTGCAGGGCCTGCTAGACCTCTCGGACGAATTGGGCCATGCAGATCCTCGATCTGAGGGTGACGATGGCTCGGTGGCCCTGGCAGGGGCCGCAGCGTGCGCCAAGGAAGAACGGCACTTGACGCCGCCGTTGAGAAGAGTATGTGTTCTTTTCCCACACACGTTTCATTGCAATGGGTCCACTGCTGCCTGCAAGCTCCAAATGAGGAAAATTTCCGCCTGCTCGCCCGCCCGCCCGCCCGCCCGCCTACCTGCCTACCTGCCTACCTGCCTGTCAGCCTGCCGTCACTTGGGTGCAGCGCCTGAGGGCAGCTCGTGCGGGTCCAGGTGGCTACAGCCCTGGCTTTCTTGCCCTGGGTAAGGGTCTCGAGCAGCGTGAGAGGTGGAGCGTGCGACAGCTGCCCTCCTGAAACCAGCCTCGTTTGCTTCTGTTGTTTGCCCTGCACTAATCCCCACACTGTAGAGTTTTGCGGGACTGCGTTGCCGTCTTATGTTGCAGGCCCAAGACAAGCCTAGCACAGTCTCTGACCCTTTCTCCTGAACTGGTGCCCCTCATTGAAACCCTCGTTGTTCCTCATTCTTGCCCTAAACCCTGAACCCAGGACCAGCCAGAACGCCTGTGTTCAAACCCCCCTTGTCGTCTGCCTGCTCATACAAAAAATGTCTGATTCTTTTTTGTTTGGCACAGACTAGAATCCTGTCACTAGTCCAGTCTTTTGCATGCAGAATCCGAATCTGCAGAATGCTTGCGGTTTCTCTCTTTCAGCAGTCGTGCCAACCAAAACCGGCCCTCGTTCTGGGGGACCCCCCCTGCTCCCCGCCACATGTGCAGGTGGCGCTTCGCCAGCTGGACATCAACACTGCAGACAGAAGCCTGGGGGCGTCGGGCAGGGGGGGCCACAAAAGGAGCCGGGGCAGGGCCAGGAGCGGCGTGAGGCGCAAGAAGACAAGAATGGGTCCGAATGCGGCTCCTGTAGATGCAGGGGCTCAGGCAGAGGGAAAGGCCGAGGCAGGGGGAGGGGCGGGAACTGGAGAAGGAGCAGGAACAGGAGAAGTGGGAACAGCAAAGGCAGGGGCAGGGGGAGGGCTAGAAGCAGGGGCAAAAGCAGGAACAGGAGGAGCTGCTGGGACAGCCACGGCAAAGGCAGGGGGGCGGTTGGGAGCAGGAGTGGGAGCGGGAGCAGGCGTGGGATCAGCTACGTGTGAGGATGGGGACGAGGCCGGGAGCCGGTTTGGGGGCCTGTTTGGAAGCGAGGAAGGATTGGAGGAGGGGGGAGGAGGTGGAGGAGCGGCAGGAGGGCAGGAAGAGAGGCAGACGACGCTGCATGGGGAAGGAGGGGGAGAGCAAGAGGACACGGGGGAGAATGATGTGGCTCGTCCTGAAAAGGACAGGTGTCAAGGTGATGAGCCTGTGCCAGAGGGTGGAGTACAAGCAGCAGGGGCAGGAGCAGCTGCGGGCTGCAATGGGAACAGGGACTTGATTCTGGCGCCACCAGGGTCTAGTCACGCTGACGTGGCAGAACAAGGGGGGCAAAGCTCGGCTTCTGTGGCAGCAGGGACACCTCGTCACTCCGACGTGGTGGGCCCAGCGGGCGGGCCTTTGGTTCCTGCGTCATTAATGCCACGTGGCGCTGATGTGGCAGAGCGAGGGGAGGGGATCGGAGCAGTGGAGGGCAGGGCTCTAGGAGCTGGGACGGACTTGAAGGCTGGTGCTGGGGCCGGGGATGGTGGGGAGGATTGCGGGCCACATAAGGGGGGTGGGGAGGTTTTGCATTGTCATTTGGCTTCAGGGGAGGATGGAAAGCCGCTTGAGAAGATGCCGCCGGGGTTTAAGGATGAGAAGGTGGCCCTAGGGATTAAGGATGCTGCGAAGGCAGAGATGGTCCAGGAGGGGGGGGGGCAGGGCAGGAGCGGCGGTCAGGAGGGGGGAGAATGGGGACAGGGTGGGGACGTTTTGACGGCCTGTGGTTTTGTGGCGGACTCGGAGAGCCCGGAGAAAGACGAGGGAGGAGCGGTGACAGGGGGGGAACTGCATGGCAGGTGGGGACGGGGGGGAGAAGGGGGAAAAAACCGGAAGTGGGGAGAGTTGGGGGCGGAGGAGAAAGTTCCCAGAAACCTGCTGGGTGCTCAAGAAAAGGGTGCAGGCCCAGCAGAGGGGTGGGTTGGACGAGTGATTTCCCAAACCTTAAACCTTGGAGCACTTTTACATCCTGAGCCTACAGCTGGAAAGGGGCAGGGGGGACAAGTGATGGAAGTGGGGGAGGCGAAGTTTGCAGTGCAAGAGATAGAGGTTTCAAAGGTGGCTCCTGGGAGTGAGGGAATGTTCCAGCACCTTATGGAGTGCCACATAGCATCTGCCACAGGCCGCCACATGGCTTTGACTTCCGAGTGCCAGACGGTGCAGAAGGGAGAACGTCAAAGCTCAAAGGGCAAGCCGCAGACATCGCCAACGGGGGAAGGACAGCTGGCGACTGCAGACGCCTGCCAGGTGGCAGCAGCAGGAGGACCGGCTGAGCACCAACAAATTGAACAGCTGGCCACTCTGGTTGGTGCAGGGCTGGGCAACCTTGGCCAACCAGGAGGAGAGGAGCCTCCCCAGATAGCATCTACCCCAGAAGAACCTGCTGCCGCCCTTCCCAATTCTGGGGGCGTAGGTACGACCTCCCCCAGCTCCAACCCCCCTGGGGAGGTAACTCCCCTAAAGGGGGCGGCAGAACCTTCTTCCCCCCAAATAGGACCTAAACCTCAGCGGGCCGGGCTCGAATGTTCGCCTCAGGCTGCGCCACCTGGCGCAATGTTGCCCTCCTTGCTNGTGGGGAGAGTTGGGGGCGGAGGAGAAAGTTCCCAGAAACCTGCTGGGTGCTCAAGAAAAGGGTGCAGGCCCAGCAGAGGGGTGGGTTGGACGAGTGATTTCCCAAACCTTAAACCTTGGAGCACTTTTACATCCTGAGCCTACAGCTGGAAAGGGGCAGGGGGGACAAGTGATGGAAGTGGGGGAGGCGAAGTTTGCAGTGCAAGAGATAGAGGTTTCAAAGGTGGCTCCTGGGAGTGAGGGAATGTTCCAGCACCTTATGGAGTGCCACATAGCATCTGCCACAGGCCGCCACATGGCTTTGACTTCCGAGTGCCAGACGGTGCAGAAGGGAGAACGTCAAAGCTCAAAGGGCAAGCCGCAGACATCGCCAACGGGGGAAGGACAGCTGGCGACTGCAGACGCCTGCCAGGTGGCAGCAGCAGGAGGACCGGCTGAGCACCAACAAATTGAACAGCTGGCCACTCTGGTTGGTGCAGGGCTGGGCAACCTTGGCCAACCAGGAGGAGAGGAGCCTCCCCAGATAGCATCTACCCCAGAAGAACCTGCTGCCGCCCTTCCCAATTCTGGGGGCGTAGGTACGACCTCCCCCAGCTCCAACCCCCCTGGGGAGGTAACTCCCCTAAAGGGGGCGGCAGAACCTTCTTCCCCCCAAATAGGACCTAAACCTCAGCGGGCCGGGCTCGAATGTTCGCCTCAGGCTGCGCCACCTGGCGCAATGTTGCCCTCCTTGCTGGCAGCGCTGAGTCCACAAGCTCTGGTGGAGTCTCCCGACCTGTCAGCAAAATGGCTCAGGACGTTGAGCGAGCTTGCCTCCGCTGTCGGTCGCTCCCCACCCCCCCTGCCTAGAGAGCGCGGGTGGGCTGCGGAGGGCGACGATTTCCCAGGTATAGCCCCAGCACTGCCAAGTGGCAGCCTCCCTGCCGTCAAATTTGCCCCATCACCTTCCCGAAAGCGGGGGCAACATCCCACCGAGCCCATAGAACGATCACGGCTGTCTCACATGCACGGTAGTGGAACTCCAGACAGCAACACTCAGAATAACGACAGGCAGACCAAGTCTGCTCGGAATAAGGCACAGAAGTTGAACCCGCAGGACAGGGCCGCCTCAGAGGGACAAGTGGAGACTGCTGGCGAAGGAGGACACCTGTCGGGCTCAGGCGCCCGGCCCGTGCGCGCGACAAGAGCCGCGAGTCGCAGGTCGAGGAAGCCGGCGGCAAAGCGCGATGTGTCAGCAGAGAGAAGGCGCCAGCAAGGTGGGCGGGGAGAGAGGCCTAGAAGTGGACGAGCAGAGAGGGGGGCGAATAAGAAAGGAGAAGGCGTCAAAGAAGACAGAGGTGGAGGAGGAGGGGGAGCGGGGAAGGTGGCTGCGGGGGCCCGAGGGAAATTGGGGGATGGCAGAGCGGGCGGGGTCCCCGTCTGGGAAACGCTTTCTCAGTCCTTATCGTACTCTCCCTCTCAGGAAGAGTACACCCCCCCGCCAGAGCTCCTCGCCCACGCGACAGGTGTCGCGACGTCGTCGCAGCAGCGCCGCCCGCCTCCCTCTGCTTCTCCTCTCGGCCGCGGACAGCGTGCTCCTCCTCCTCCTCTTCCTCCTTCTCCCCCTCCTGCTCCTCTTGCTTCTCCGGCTCCTGCTGGTCCTGCTCCCCCTACTCCCACTCCTGCTCCCCCTGCTCCCGCTGCTCCTGCTGCTCCAGCTGCTGCTCCTCTTGCTCCTCTTGCTCCTCTTGCTCCTCCTGCAGAGCATGCTTCTTCTCCTGCGCCTCCTGCTTCTGCTCCTCCTCCTCATGCTTCTCCTGCTCCTCCTGCTCCTCCTGCTCTTCCTGCCCCTTTGCATCCCTACGTTTCCCAGCAGCAGCGGGGTCTGGACCTACTTGCTGTGAAGAGCACACCCTCTCCTAAGCTCAGCTCAGATGTTCGCGATTCACACCGTCAGTGGGGGCCGCTCCCGCTTTCAAGCCAGGGCACGCTCTCCCCGCGGATCAAAAAAAGAGCAAAGGGCTCCTCCCAGTGCCCGGTAGCGTCGTCGCCAGCTGGCCGCCGGAAGACTGGCTGGGCGGGTGGGGCGTCGCCTGGAGGCGAGGCGGCAGCAGGTGTCACGCCGCTGCGGTGTCGGGTGGCGCAGCTGCCTCTGCTCCAGGCCGTGCGGCTTCTGGGAAACAGCAGCTCTCCTTCAGGCTCAAGCCTGAGCAACAGGGCTGAGGGGGAAGCAGGAGGAGAAGATTGCACGCCTGCTGCTGACACAGGCACAGGCGTAGGCACAGGCACGCCTTCCGAGGAAAGAGCTGGGAAGCTTCCTGGCGCTGCCCCAGCAGCCGCAGACCAGGACGGCGGCGTGCAGTTGGGGGCGCTCCTGCTTGCAGGGATGGGGGCAGGAGGGAGTACGACGCTGTGTGAACGACAGGTGGCAGTAGGTGGGGAGCGTTTGCGCCAGCCTTCTCTAGGTAAGGAAAGGCCAGGTTTGGGCGGCCTTGGAGGGTGGGGCCAGCGTCGGCGCAGGTCCGGAAGGGCTAGGTCCGGGCGAGGCACCTCCGATGCAGCCCGTGCAGGTACAGGTGGAGCAGGCGCCGGCTGTACAGCTGGCGGGGGCTCGCCTGGTACAGCTGGCGAGGACAACGCAGGGACCGCCAGCATGGACGAAGAGGGGCAGGGCAGGGGCTGCCAGCACACAGGTGGCGTCAACCACGGACGTTCTGTGGGGCTCTTACGGGAAGGAGAGGCTTGTTGCTCTCGCGATGCGTGGGAGAGAAAGCAGGAGGGACACGCACAGGCCGGGGGTGCTGCTGCGGCTGCCGGGTTAGGGTTAACGCTTGGAAATAGGGTTCCTGCGGGGATCAAAGACGCGGAGACTGAGGGTGAAGGGGCTCCAGCAGCAGCTGCGGTGGGGCTAGGTTTGAGGCGCGGGGTCTTGGTGGGAGTAGAGAATGCAGAGACTGAGGGGGAAGGTGCTGCAGCAGTCGTGCCAGAGCTGGAGTTGGGGGTTGGAATGTCAGTGGGAATAGAAGATGCAGAGACTCAGGTTCTCCCAGAAAGTTCCCCCGCAGCTCACGATGACAGCTGGCACCTCGTCGCCGACGCGCAGGGACAGGGGGAAGCGGCGATTGTCGGCACTGGAGGGGCGCCAAGTGTCACGAGGACGGAGGCGGCGCCTCCTCTTGAGGAGGCTGGCCTGGCCCAGGCTGAAGAGGACGAAGCTGTCGACGAGATTGAAGAAGACCAAGAGGGCTGTGCGGTGCCGGTCAAGGAGGCCAATGAAGGGAGACCAGGGAAAGTCAACGAGGTCAAAGGGGTGGTCAACGGGGTCAAAGGGGTGGTCAAAGAGGTCAAAGAGGCAGGCGATGACGGGGATTCATGTTGGGATAGAATGAGAGCTCCTGCAGAGGACCTGGGGGTGGCAGTAGGTGCGCCATGTGGCAAGAGGTCACCGTCGCCAGCTGGACAGAGTAAGCCGAGCATACCTACAGCCATTTGCAGGCCGCCAGCTGTTTCAGAAGATGCCGAGACTGAGAGCCCCCCGGACAGCTGTCCTTTCACACCAAATTCCCTGGGCGGCATGGTTGATGCTGCCACTGGTGGTAGCCACCCACACAGTTTGCCGGCGGCCAATTACGGGGCTAGCCCGCGTGTGCCAGATGACCTCGGGGCCCATGCAGAACGAGGGGGTGACATGTGTCCACGTGCCTCGCCTGAAAAGTCTCGCTCGAGCATCTTTGACCAGCTGGGCCGCGCGGCGGCAGCAGGCATGCGAACGCGCCTGGTGGCAGTTGCGCCTCTGAGAGACCAGGAGACAGGGTTCGAGCAAAGCCGGCATCAGTCGCAGGAAAGGCCGGGCGGCGAACAGCATGGCACGACAGATGGAAAACGGCGGAGCACGACAGGTGGCCGCCAGCAATTCGGCCCTCTACCCCTCAAGCTCTCAAGGGGGGTGGGGTCTGCACCAGATCAGGATTGGGAGCTAGAGGGCAAGATGCAGATCCTTCCTTTGACCAGATTTGCCCAATCTGCAGCACAAGCCACGTCGGCGGTGGACAGCCAGGGGGGGACCGCGCAGGCGGGGGACACGCCTCCTGAAAGCCCCCAAGCGGGAGAACAGTATGCTGACGTGGCAGATTCCCAGGACTCCAAAGACTCTCCCCTACCTCCCCCAAGGCCTCCTCCCCACGCTCCCTGCCCGCCTTTTGTCGTCCCCCCACGCTCACCGTCCCCTGGGAGCTCGTACCCGCCCTACAGCTGTCCTCGCGTAGCCGAAGAAAAGGTTCGCAGGAGTAGCAGCAGCCCCTTACATGATTTGGCATCCTTGCCGCCCGGCCAAGGTCGCAAGGGTGTGGCCAATCCGGTCACTGCTCCACATGTGTCTGAAACACATAGTGAAGCGCCACATCTGCAGCATCTTGCTGAGGCTCCGCGTGGCAGCAGGGCTGGCTCTCAAGGGCCTCAGCCCCGCCACGCGGCTGGGGAGTATCCAGCGGAAGCTGACGTGGCAACGGTGGCGGAAGAGGAGTGCGAGCTACCTCCACCTGGCGTGGCACCAGTCTCTCAGCTTGCAACAGCTGGCACTCCTGCACATCGAGTGGTCGTGACGCCGCTGCCGCCCTCATCATTGGCAGCAGCAGCTGCCACCTGTCAAGCCGAGCTTGGCAGCAGCGACACCCGCAGAGAGGACAGCTGTCATCCAGCCACTTTGCTAGCCGAGAGCGATGGGGAAGACAACCGTCGCCGGCCGGCACCAGAGGCCATTCTGGAGGAGGCCAAAGCGGCCCTCAGCCCTGCTGGCGTACAGGTCGCAGCACCAGAGGCACAGATGGAGCTTATTCAAGGGCTGCCCTTGCCCCCCAAAGCATTCTTGCCTGTGGCTTGCCTGCGGCACCCCCTCCCTGTGATAGCCCTGCACCTCTTGGAGCGGGTGGGGCAGATTCGGCTCGGGGTCCTCCTAGGGGGGACTGACAAGGGGCCCCCCGGGAGCCCTCAGGCCCGCCACTTCCTGGTGTACGACGCGGTGCCACCTGGCAGCTTGCCACTTGGCGGCATGCCACTGCCACCTGGCAGCACGCCACCGGGTGGCTCGGCGCCATTGCCTTGTGACAATAAGGCTGCAGCAGAATCCAGCGGCTGGGAGTGCACCATGCATGCCTCACTGGCGATGGAGGTGACACATGGCGCCGAGTGCGCGCCCCCTGAGAAGGTGCCCGTGTGCTCCCCTGGCCGCTGGCTACCCCCACTCCATCCCTGCTTGCTTGCTGGCCGGCTGCTCGTCCTCCAGATCTTTGTGGCATGCATACTGGAGAACATCAGCAGCGTCCTCGTCTCGTCTTCATCTTCCGGTCTGGAACCTTGCCATGAGAAAATCTAGGGCTTGGATACTATGCTGGAACCGTTGAATGCTGCTGCAAGTACGTTGAAGCACACACAATGGTTGTGATTTGACATAAACAGATCATCGCGTACATAATTCTAGCATGTGTAGCATGTGTGTGCTTGCGTATACAATTATTTGTCGGTGTGTCCTTACAAACCTTTCCTTGTATTGCCGGCTCTGGCTGAGACAGGTGGCTCTGGAGCAGGCAGGAATGGCTTTTGCGCCAGCTGGCGACCAAGTGATACATGTCAGCAGCTTCACCGCCGCTTCTCCAAGGTGGGCTCCTGACACGCCACCTGGCACCTTCTGATACCATGTGGCATCTTGTGGCACCACCTGGCGCCTTAGACACCACCCAGGCTGCACACCCAGGCAGCAGATTAGAACTTGGGGGAGGGAGTGACTGACAAGAAGCGACCATGAAAGGAGTGATGACTATGCAAGAACATCAAGAAAATAGATATGCTTATCGGAAATAGATAATTTTATCAGAAAATAGATAAATTCTGATGTGATGTAATTTGAAATCATGTAATCGGATACGGTTGGCAGACCCTCGGGAGCACGCAAGGAGCCCGCCATCCTCGTGCACCACCTGGCTGAGCAGGGTGCTGACACGCGGCTGGCCAGCCACGCGCGCATGTGCTGCGTCCTGGTGACGGCACCTGGCGTGCTCGTAGCAGCCGGCGAAGGAGGTCACGCCCAGTGCTGGCAGATGGGCCCCAGCTGGCGGTGAGGGTGCTTGCTGCTGCCCTTCTGACCCGCTTGCCACGACACGTGTTGATATTCATGAGCAATCTCAAGCACAGTTGTGAAGTCCGGGCGCTCAATCTGCAGACTGTTGTTGAATAATCTAGAGAGTCTCAAGAGGGACGTGCCCTTGTATGCGCGTGTGCGTGTATGTTTGCTCGCGTGTTTGCGTGTGTGTGCGCATATGTGTGTGTGTGTGCGTGTGTGCGTGTGTGCGCGTGGAACCCGTACACATATGGACGCCTCCGAATTTGTGTGAGAGCGTCTATGCACAGGCATGTCTTTCTTAGATCATTGCTTGCGCGTGTGTGTGCGTGGTTCAGCATGCACGCTCGCTTGTGTCAGTGTGTAGCCAGTCATGTCCCCTTTCTCTTCCTGGCATGCGGGTGTTTACATGCACGCATGCGCGCGCGCGTGCGGTGGTAAGTGTGTGTGTGTGTGGCGGAAGCATTCCATCCTTAAGTGACTCACTGTATACTGCAACAGCTGCTGTCATGAACGACGATAGCGACGATGGCGAAAAGTCATCCGCTGCGTGAGGCTCCCGTGGCCCCCCCAGGGAGCGTCCGCATGTGCGATGCCTCGCATGCTCGTGTCATCAGCAGACACATGCGTCTTTGATCGTCCGCGTTACGAAATCGTGTGGTGGTCAGCTTGTTCTCACCATATGTGCACATCACGCAGCTTGAAGGCTGGAGATTGAATCTGAAAGCGTTGGGGAGAGGTTGGAGAAACGGAGACTCTGGTGGACTTATCTGCGGCCGTTGGGGGGGTAGGGGCGACAGCTGCCAAGAGCAGTAGTTAAGTGTTGCATCTAAAAGTGTGTGGACATATGTGATCCTGTTTGATACGTACTGAAGAGTCCGTCCTTTGATCATACGTGCAGGTCTGCTGAGGCCACCTGGCAGCTTCCCAGAGCATCGTACAGGGGGGTGTGCTTCCACCGGGTGGCTAAGCTCGCGGTTGTTCCCGGGCAGGAAAATTTTCTGGTGGGCAGCTCCTACGGGGGCTCCTTCGCTGTCTGGTGAGCTCCCGCCCGCATCTGCGCCCCACGTGCTGTGCTCACTCCATGAGAGTTCTCCATGGCAGTGTCGCTTCTTGTCACCGTTGAAACTTGAACTCTCATTCACTTGCGAACGGACGGGACACAGTCGTGGAGATTGGAACTTGGAGTACACGGGTCCAAGAATTCAAGCAATGACAACTGATTATGAAGCATTCACGAGTAATGACGAGAATTAACGTGCGGTCTGTCTTCCGCAGGGACCTCCGACGGCGAACGCTGCTCTCCTCCTGCCACGCGCTCCATCACTTCATCTCCTCCTTCTCCGTCCTCCCCACCCGCGCGCCGGCCGACAACGCCAGCAGGTCGGCCAATCACAGGGCCCCAGCTCCGTCCCAGGCCAAGAGCTCACGAGGGCCTGTCGCCGAGCGACAGCTGGCATTTCCAGGGCCAGGTGGCGGAGGAGGAGAGGGAGATGCTGCTAATCAAGGTGCTGCTGGACCGGAGGCCGCCAAATTTGGCCCACACGCGGCGCTGGGTGCTGATGTCACCCCTCTTGCTGGCACCAGTGCGCGTGCTGACGGCGGTGCTGATGTGATCACTGACATCACTTCATGCGCTGATGTCATCAATGATGTCGGTTTTAGGGCCAGGGGTGGGCACTGCAATTCTGATAAGGACAATAAGGCTGATGTCGAGGACCGCAGCTCGGTGCAGAAGCCAAGCCCTAACATACAGGACAAGTGTCCTCACGACGAGAGTGGCGCGGACAAAGGGCCCAGCGATGCGACACCTGGCGCCATCCTGATCCTTGTCGTGACCAGGCCGCGCGGGGCAGCGCCAGCCGGCGGGAGCATCGCCGGAGCGATGACACTCGGCAAGCCTGCTGCGTCGTGCGTGGGAGCGACAGCGGCAGCAGCTGCAGCAGTGGCAGCAGCAGCAGCAGCACCACCACCACCAGCAGCAGCAGCAGCAGCAGGTGTTGGTGGTGCTGGCGGTGACGGTGTTGGCAGCGGTGGCGGTGAAGGAGACGATAAGAGGGGCAGCGGTGGCAGCCCAGGAGTAGGTACCGCTGGCACAGTAGGTGCAGGTGCAAGAGAAGGTGTAGGTCCTGGCGGAGGTGCCTCTGGGACAGGTGTAGCTGGCGCAGGGGCTCCTGGTGTTGGCCTGGAGGCAGGAGGTACAGCTGGCGCCCTCACGGCGGCTGAAGCAGCAGGAGGCAAGGACGGTAGCGGGGGCATGTGCCGAGGAGGAGGAGGAGGAGGTGGAGGGGAAGGAGGAGAGCAGGGTGGAGAAGCTGGCGCTGGCAGTGGTAGGGATGGTGGTGGTATGACGTGCCCTTCAAGCTGGCAAGGCGCAGCAGCAGCTGGTGTGGAAGAAACGCCAAGAAGGGCCGCAACTATGGGTGACAGGGGCGGGGCGGGCGGCGTCCCCCCAGCGAGCAACAGGACGCCAGCTGTCGAGGGGGTGGCAGAAGTGGGAGAGTGCAGGGCGGCGTGGATGTCCGGCTCGCGCCTTGCCTTTGGCTCGTCGCTGTCTCACAGGTGCCCTCAAGATCCCCTCCCCCCCCTCCGCTGGGACTCTCTCTCTCTCTCTCTCTCTCTCTCTCTCTCTCTCTCTCTCTCTCTCTGTGTGTGTGTGTGTATTTGTGTGTGCGTGTGTGTGTGTGTGTCTGTGTGTGCATATGCGTGTGTATGTGCGTGTGAGTGTACATGCGCGTGAGCGCCTGTGCGCGGTTGGGTGAGGGCGTGTCTGTGTGTATGCTGAGGCTGGAGTGAAGGAGTGGACGTTTCATACAAGGTGCACAACATGTGTCGCCCTCCTGCAGCATATCCTATCGCTTGCTTCCAGGCTTTACCGCATCCCTTATCCTTTTTTCTTCTCTATCTTCTTTTTGCAGCATAAGCATAGTAGTGGCAGCTGGCGGCGGTCCGGGGGACAGCAGCGCCGATTTCAGCCTCAGCTTTGGAGGCACCGCAGATGGACACGTGTTGGTCTGGGACGCGCTGTCAGGACGCACGCTCGCGGAGATAAACCATCTGGCAGGTGAGACATGGCAGCGCGCCAGCACAGAGGGCATCCGTTGTTCTTTTTCTTTGAATTTGGGGTTGCAGCTCTGTACGGTTTGAACTCATCATCAGAGCCTCTGGCAGTTGAGGTTTGGTGTGATGATGCGGAGGGCGAAGGGTGGACAGTGGTTTTTACTGCCAAGTGTGCTCCTCTCAGTAGACACACACACACACACACATATATACCACACATATACACCACACATTACAGACACACACGCACACATATACACACACAACACTCCACAGACACACACACACACACATACACACACAGCACAGCACAGCACACACACGCACGCATGCACGTGTAAGCACTTGCAAATGTGGGAGAGTGGGGAAGTATTGTCAAGGAAGGCCCATGCACACATCAGCAGTTTTGAACAAACACCAGGTCTGCTTGTATGTCGCACTCTTCCTATTTCCTGCCTGTCATCCATAGGGGAGGCTTCTTCTTGGCAGTTTTCATGGGGCCCACATCCCCACGCACGCGCACATGAGCTCGGGGACTGTGGTGGAGGGTAAGGCAGGGAGGTGCTTGCTGAATCTAATGTGTATCACGATTTCCTGTGCGCGTGTTGCATGCGTGCGTGGTGGGTGCGTGTGTGCGTGCCCACGCATTTCAAGTGTCCTTGCATGTAGACAATTTTATTTGCGCCGCAGCACTTGTTTCCTCGACACCTTACTGTCCAGTCTGGAGTTTGACTTAAGTATTTCAAAATATGAAAGCCTTTCCTCAAAAATCTTGAAAAAAAATGCTCTACTCTAAACTCATAATGATGTGCCACGGCCAAAATTTCCGCACTAAACCCTGCTGCTGCGGACATGTCGCCGCCGGCCAATCTCATCTCGTGTGCAGGTAAGCCCGTGGCATGTGTGGCGGCGCACTCCTCTCCCTCCCTTACAGCCATGGCTGCCGCCAACGCCGACGGCAAGGTTTTTCTCTACAAGCAATAGCAGCAGCAGTGCTCTTTTGTCGTCACGTTTGTGAGCACGAGGATGCGCCGCCATAATCTACGTGGCGGCCTCAGCAGAGTCCCAGGGCTGCACCTCAATTGCAATACATGCAGGCTGTAAGCTCAAGGGTTGAGAGTGTCGACGGCTGAAAAGGAGGAGTGCGCAGTAGGCTTGCTGCAATTTGGTAGCAGAGTTGCATTTTGCAGCAGCAATAGCAACGGTGCATGTGTTGTACGGTATGCCACCTCGGGCACTAATCAGGTCGGCAGTCGAGGACTAGCTACTGGCCTATCAAACGCGTGATGCCCACTTTCTATGGGCAAGGTCAAGCTCGCCGGCAAAGAAGGTGGCGATTGCCTTCTTGTCAGAAGATCGATACTCAAGTTTCGACACAGGCACTCCAGCACCTGAGATTTCCGTGAGAGAGAGCCAGAGGAAACTCATCACAGCACAGGCTTACGCAATTTTATGGGAGTTATATGCGGTGTATAGCTTGATATAGTTGGGTGTACAGATAGTTCTAGTTTGGATCAGGTTGGTGTGTGAAGGTTGAGAATGATAAAGGGCTTAAATAGAAACTGTATAGCTGTGCGTTGAGATTGGCAGATTGAGAAGCAAGGTGCCGCTCGTTTTCTATTTTGCACTTGGGCTAATTGCCCTTTCTTTGATGTCTTGTTTTCAATGCAACGCTTGCATGTGCAAATGCTCCCTGAGGTCGATTGGCTCTTATATTTGGCTGCAATCTATTTTTTCTTGTAAATGTATCATGATGTAAATTAAGACCAATTGAAAATATCTGATTATATCTGAAGACGTTCAAATCGGAAGATCCTAGTTATGAAATACGTCTGTACAGCCCTTTTGTGTCGTAGATACGATTTGGTATACTTCGTACGTCTGTCCGGCTGGGTACGCATTTAAATTAACAACACTCTTTTCGGTTTTTTTTAAAATTGTGTCGGTTTAATTATCGCACACGTTTTTTGTAAATTTGGACATCCACGTAAGTCTGGCGCACATATGAACCCCTTGCGCCAGTGCACACATCGACGGGGAGGCACTTTGTGGAGTCTCGAAAGTTGCCGTCTGAAACAGGGTGGATGAAAGTTTTAACCTCTTCCTCACCTGCCCTCGATCTGCCCTCACGCTTCGCATTTATTTGCAGCTGCAACATGTATCTTCTTGTCTGCGCCTCCAACTATTTTGCCAGTTTCTTGAAGCTGGCTTATTAACGTAGTACCATGAAAACATAGACCCCCCTTTGTATCCTTTTGCCTTACTTCTATCTGTTTCATGAAATTTGTTGAAGAATCTCCGGAAACGTTAGAGGGAATAGGTCTCCATTTGTGGAAAAAATCATGCATTAGAGATTGTAATGAAGACTACAAGAGTATGCTACAAGTCATGGAAAAAACAGTGAATGACCTACGGGCTTGTACTATCCGCATGCAACGCCTTCTTGTAGCTTACAAGGATCGAATGAAATCTGATGAAATAAAGACTCCACCACCTGTTAAGAGAATTGTTAGAACACACTTATGGTTAAAAGAAGCAAGGGAGGACTATGATACATTACTTCACAGGTTGGACAAGGCTGTGAAGATTCAAAGCAGCATGGCTGATGGCATGCGGGTACTACAAGCAGGAGCTGACAGTACACTTGATGCAGTCCTAGAGTACAAGTTTTTTGCGCTAGGTAAGAATTCTTGTGCACACAAGAGGCGGGATGGGGTGGGTTGGGGTGGGCTTTGCTCTATGTTTCCTCTGTTTAGGTGTTATTCCACATGACAATGTTTCATGCTGCATACTTACTTATTGATTATACAGGGATTCTTCACTTGGATGCCAGTTTGGCAAGCAGTCTGACAGTTGCTGAATGTGTTCACATTACTTGTTTTCCAGGTGCATAGACTGAACCCTGCACCTCCTCACGACTTGCAGCGTCAGCAACTTTCCCTATTGTAGCTTCCCCCAGGTCAACAAGCACCAGTGCCACAGGACATAGTCCTAGCCCCTCAGCCATGTCTGTGCAAGACATTAAAGCTGACTTCTCGCACAAGAACATCATTGATTGGGACTTCCACTCCACCTGCTGTGCAGGTGAACCCAGTAGATTAGGGAAGCGCAAAAAGCGATGGGTGTAGGAAAGCCTTGTAATTAGGGATATACGTCGCCCCTCCTTATTCTGTACATAACCGGTTTACTGCTAGAACAGGCCCACTTTGTATTCCAATAGGGTTAACGCTGTACTATTGTGGCATTGGAGTAAAGGATATATCATATCGCTTGTAAGAATGTCGCCTATATGATTCTCGTGCTCACTTGTTTTATTTTTCTTCACTGCTGATTTCATCTTGCCTTCTACACAATACGTCTATGCCTTGTTCTTTGTAGCTTGGAACAGGTCCTTCACCTTCAATAAGTACGTAATAGAACAAATTGTTTCAGTTGCACGACATTAGATTATACTAAGTACACTTTATTTGAAAGACTTGTTTGCTGGGCCCTTTGCTTTTGGGCTAACAATTGAGCACATGATGTTGATGCAACATTCTTAGCACTACTGCACAAAAATTCATTGCTGCGGAACGTCCGCCTGACAGCATTGCCTAAATCATATTCAATCTAAGAGCAGCTCAAGAACCTGTTTGCCCACTGTGGGCCCAAGTCCTGCACCATTCACTAGGATGTTAGTATCGATCGTTGGTGGCCTTGTATTACAATAAATATAAATTTAAGATAGAATACAACCAGGCTTTATTGAAGTCGGAAGAGAAGTTGAGAGTAGCAGAGTATTGAGATCTTGTGCCTTCTCACAGCATTCTATCGCCCCTAAGAACCACAGTGTGTTGGTGCACACGGACGCCATGACAGAGAAAGGTAGTGGGCAAAAGAGGTGGACAGATTTAAAATTAAAATTAATGTCCTAATCTGAATGGACATAAGAGGATGGAAGTTCTTTATTGCCCACACATAATGCACAGAAATGCGGATACGTATTTAATTGGCTGCTGGGAATGACACATTGACAGCACAAGCAAGAAGATGGAAGCATAACATAACGCATACACCCATCGAAGAAGATCTTGTGGAAAATTTGAACACTTCAAAGTTGAAAGTTGAAGCCAAATTTTTTGCCCAAAATTTAGTTGCTGTTTGTATTCTACTGAAAGGTGCAAAACAATCATGGCCGACTGATGAGAGAGCCGGCACAATTGAAACCGGACATACGTCAACATGTGAAAGGCCATGACAGCAGAACCGGGAGCATGTAAGCGTGTGAGGTGACTGACCCGTCAGCAAAGCGGAAAACGAAGGAAGTTTTTGAAGCAGCCCTAAATGAGTCGGTTCCGCACGATTTCACACGCTTAAAAACCGACGACCGGTCTAAACTACCGACACTCACGCATTTCGACAAACTCCAACGTGCAGCTTTGACTCTCACGTTTTGTACGAGCGGTATATTCGCTACACGTGTGCGGCGTATACGAATTTCATAACTAGGCCGAAGATGGATAGCACTTAGAAGATATCACTACACTACTCTTGGAGGTGGTCGAAGAAGCAAAGCTAATATTGGTAGCAAAGGCGTAGATGAGTAAAATCTACTAATGTAACAGACAAGATGGTGACACAAAGAACGTACCACGTGTTTGAGATTTGAGGTGTCACGTGGTAACTCAATTGATAGCTCTACCCAAACCATCTTTCAATCAAAGGCCCGCAAATGATATGATTAAAAAAAGCATTCTAAGAGAAGGCAAAGAGCAGACAGCAGCTTATGTTGGAGGGACACCGCCAATCACAGCGCTGAGTTTGCAAGAATGGGTCCATGCAATGAATACATGTACCAAGCATAGTTGTATTAAGGTCATTTCAATTTGGTCTGTGTAGACATCTTGCCACGCCCGTCGCCAGCTCTATTGCCTGCCCGTCACGGCAGGTCTTCTCTGCCCAGCGATCTCAACACAGACAAGGGCAACGAGGGCAGTTGGTTTGGAATTCAAGGTCAAACCTAGGTTCAACAGCATGGTGTGAATTTTGTGTCGACAGGAAACTCGCGGGCGCGAGGTAAGAAACGTCCAACTCATCAAAGCTAGAGATATGTATGTATGTCTTCATGAGTCTGCAGCAACTTTCTTAGCAGGAGCGCACTTGTTGCTCTCCCGGATGTCACTATGCATGCCTGCCTGCCAGGTGGTACGCGGCGCGCGCGTCTACAGCTGCCCAGCGTTGCCTCTCAAGCGGGATCAACGAAAAAATAAGGCCTGCAAACGGACTGCCCCCTTTCGGTTAGTGCGTGCTGCAGCCACTGGCAACCAACCAAGCAGAGTAATTGGTAGGTGCCACCGGCTGCTGTCTCTCCTTGTGTCTGGTGACGTGGATGCTGACGTGGACGCGCGTGCGCATACTTGCAAACATGCGCCATGTGCTCCTCCTCCTCCTCCTTCTCGACAACATCAGACATGCATTTTGCAATACCTGCAGCGCGATGCGCCAGATGGGCCCTTGTGGGTTGCCGCCCATCAGGTGCGCCGCTTAGCTGGAGAAGCTGAGCCTGCTGCCACCTGTTGACAAGCCCCAAGCTCTTGGCAGAGGCCGGCTAGGCTCTGCATTGTGGCCCGCCAGCACAATGCGGCTTCCTAGAACTTTCCCAAGGTGGCGTTTGTCGCAACGGAGACTATCGGCAGGCGCTAGGCATCGGTACTATTGAAGCGTAAAAGGACCCTAACAACTGGTAACAAACTGAAGGGAGGGACTGCTCCCCAGACTGGACAATGAGAGAATAACCTATGTTTTGTGGGTAAAACCCCCCTTAATAGGGGAAAAACCCCACACCTTGTTAGTTGTAAAAGCGAAAAGAATAGTAGGAGCCTGAGCTGAGCAATACTGGGCAACTGGGCACCTACTGGCTAAGGCAAATGAGCTATGAACACCGTGACAAGCTAGAGCAAGATATTGAGTAACTAGTAAGCAATCCATAGCATCAAGAACGAGGAGAAACGGTGGTGATTAGCATAGTTATGGCCGAGTTGATGTGCAACAGATTTGCGTCCTAAGGTGATATCATGATTTGCTATACGTGCATCCTACAATGAAATGAGGAAAGCAAGAGAGCACAGCCAATTAATACGAGCATTAGATTGCTCAATAAGAAGTAAAGCATATCAACACAAAATCAAACATACAAAGCTGACACCAAAATGGTGTTAGCTCGAGGCCTAAGTAGCATGCCCTCTAGTCCTATGCCCAGTGCCTACAAACAAAAGTGAAACATCACTTACTATGATTAAAGCGTCATCGCGTCATGAGTCACACAAGTCCGAATGTATCCTAAGTATAAACGAGGTCGGCCCTAAGGTCAACCAAAGGTGTACAACTCAACCTTTAAAGTAACGCGACTCCCCTCTTACCCCTTACTCTCCTTATCCTCTATTAATTCGGGGGCATACCCGTCTTGATCGCCTATGGTACATGACGGTTTAGCCATGGACAGTGGGGGGTCCCACTGGGTACCTACGCCGACCTTGCAAGCGAGCATACCTGAGGGTCAACCCCCACACGTGGGGGCAGTAACACCACGTGTGGAAGGAAAGGTAAAGCACGTGATCTGGAGGGAGCCTCACAGCTGCTAATTGCAAATCCTCGTGAGCAAATTATAGGTCCGAGTGTTCACTACCACTGCCCACAAACTAGACCATCCTCACCCTAATCCGACTAACCACTAGAACTTGTCATTAACTCTCCACCCCGAGATTCTACTACTAGACATTAAAGGTACTCGACGGGGACGGGCATGATACCTGTCGCAACGGAGATTGTCAGCAGGCGCTAGGCCTAGTTTTAAAATACATGCGTATTGGCCTAACTTGCCGTATTGAAACTCCGTAATATAGACGTATATGTCTCAACAAAATACTTCAAAAAATAATGGTCCCTTTTTTTGTTGAACACCAAAATAAGATCTTCCCTTTTGCATGCAAATGGTTGACATCAGAAAATTTTTGACCATCTATTTTTGACGCGCACATCATTCTCCACCCAACGCGATCGACGAAATTCAAAATTTTCAAAACAACCAGGTGAGAGCGTGAATATCCATAAAGCGGCCCAGCAGCTGGCAACTTTGTGTGTCGAAAAGGAGGAAGAAGCCATGGTATGGGGGAGTAAAGCCAAGAATGAGCTTGCGTTTGAATGCGGAAGGCACAATATAGTGATGCGTGTGGGAATCTTGAAGCGGGTGAGTGCAGTTACTACTTGCATTTAAAAATGTATTCATTATTTGATTTGCATGTGTGGCACTGAATTGTAAATTGTGTGTTGCAGTACCTACAGCATGTCTCCTACATACGAATAAATGTTTCCACCGTAACTATTGGCTGTGAGTGTGATACACTTGCATGTGAAATAATTCTATTGAGTTTATAAATGTGATGTGAAGTAGCAAATTCATTTTGGAAACTACAGCTGCTGCTAAAGGTGGCAATTGGAGATGTTGAGTGTATATGTGTCAGCTGGCTGTAAGGCCTGCTGCACATGGCCTACAGTACTGGCTGCAAAATTATCTGAATTGGGTCGAAAGAACAAGCTATATAAGTAAACAGGGTCGGTATTCAAGCTAGCTGCATGTTCTTTGCTGCACTAGGTGAATGATTTAAACAGTGTGAATGGATGGGGTGTGCATGACTTTCTGTGGGGATGGATATGTTGAGGACAAGTTGCAAACTAAAGCTGTGAAAAAGGTGTGTAACTCGTTGCGTAAGTTCAACCTCACATGCTGGTTGAACACCAATGAGGTGCAAGCAGTGAAGCGGGTAAAATAGTTCTGAAGGTCTTGCTTCGCCTTAGGGAAAACGTCACGGAGAAGGTTCTCAAAGACTACACAAGACCCACACCAAAGGCGAGTAACACGGTGGTGTACATCAAGCGCAACAAAGCCTTCTACGCTCCTGGGAGGCATCTGGATGACTCATTGAAGGTAAGGACATCAAGTTTCTTTGCAATGCACGTTGTAATCCGGACAGTAGAAGCAACAGGAAAGCATTGCACCTAGGTGGCTCACCGGTTTGTAATCAATTTGCTTGCAATGAGTTACTTCCTGAACATGCTTTTCAATATTGTTTGTTGGTGGGTGTGCGGCTGCAAGACTGAACAAAAAGTGGAAGTCCTCAAGGTCTGAAATGATGCGCCTGCTCAGCAAGAACATGTTGCAGGGGCTGGAAAAGGGGATAGTTCAGTGGGAAGACGAGGCCGCCAGTGTCCTCACAATTAGATCCACAGAGTGGATCGTTCACGCACTACTCAAGAAGCACAACCCGTGGCAAGCAGGGTGGCCCGACGTGGAGGACTACAAGCCTGAGCATACAGCTTTTCTTGAGAGTGTGAAGGCTTACTTTATAGAGACGACCAAGAAGAAGGTGAGATGTGCATTTGGAGTTCATTTGCATAAAAAGATGATGTCACGTAAGTACCATGTATGTAAAACTTAGATAAGTGATGCATGTGCAAATTTACGTGAAAGTATTGCCTATATGCCATACATGTTCTTTGTAATACGCAGTGCGATCTGGATAGGAGGCGCAAGTGACTCGCATCGCAATTGTAAGTGCGAGGAAGTTGCAGTGGTGAAAGAATGTGTGCTGTCGTTGCTTGATTGTCGCTAATGCAAGCACATTACTTCACGTTTGGCAAAATTTGGTTGAGGTTGCAGAAAGTGAACGGAGTGATGGCAAAGCAAACACCTCTTGAGAACGATGATGACGAGAACAACGACTCAAGTAGCGAGTCACCGCCATCGTAAAAAATCCACGAAGGAGCTTCATCCGGATCTGACGATAAAGAAGAACAGCCAATGTCTCAAGAGTACTCCATGAATAGAGGTGTGTGCAAGCCATTCAGATTATTTTTATACCCTCTAGATTTTGCATGCAACACTCTCATAGTTGGCCACTTGTGAACTTGGAGGTGCATGTGAAAATCGTCATGCACGGGCGTACACAGCAGGGCTTTGGTGTCATGCTAGACACCAATCAGCATGCTTTTGTTGCCTTGCTGCTGGTCAATGGTATTACACTGTTGCAAACAAGCACACCTTAAGCACACGCCCTTTTGCTCGGTGAACACGCACGTACAAACAGACACACATGCATAAAAATACCTATAAAGGCCAGTGCGTTTGAATCAGAATAATGAGTTTCCACTTGCCCTGCCCATAAAAGAGAGTATGTACTCAACATTGAATACCACGATCCAATTGCGCAGCATTAATAATGGAGTGGTTGTGTGCAGGCAAGGGAAATGCGCTGAAGGGGGTTTGAGGAAGCGGAGGCATTTTCTCAGCATCATTAGGAATGGCCTCGCCCTCAATTTCAGTACAGAAGCGACGTAAAATGTGACTAAGCGATAGTAGTACCTCTGGCTGCTTGTGTTCAAGAATCATGTGCTTTAAATCTAATTATAGAATGCATAATGTGAGGTATGAGCACAGCTTCTTTAATTTGTTGTGTAGTATATGTCAAACAGCAATGAGGGGTACTGGCCCATGTGCCTATGTGCCGCAGGACACTGCAGCATACCAGTATGTCAGCTACCGGTAGGTGAAGTAATTAGCCTATTGGCATAAGTGGTGAAATTAATGCTTGCTATGAAGTGTAACCTAGAAATACAAGCATTTGAAGATAAATTCTTCCCACGAGTTTGAAGGGAAATGTGTCATTTCAAGAAAGGATAGTGCACACCCGAGAGGAGAAGAAAATTGCACACCACAAGAGGCAGGGAATAACTCCAATATTATGTGTACTATCTACGCACAATAAAAGAAAAGAGTTAGGCGGAAAAAACCGTGGTATTCCACCCCAGAAGTGGGGTTGGATGACACAACCCAGGACAGGGAGTCACAACCGTCACTAAGCGGGCAAGAAATGAAACCTAAGGATGAATGGAAAAACAAGCCGTCCTAACCTGGGCTTATTTTCTAGCGGGGTGCTGTACATGCGGGTCGGTGATTTCCAACCTCCGAACCGGCTAAGATCGCGCCATCCCTCACCAGATGGCAATAATGAACCGCTTTTTTGAGTTTCGCCCCTTGCCCATTCTCAGGGTGAGTGCATGTTGTGAGCACTTACAGGGGAAATTGGTACATCAAAAATATCTTGCATGGACGCGTATGCAAGAGCTAGTTATTAGCAACTTTGTCAAGTCGTACAACATAAAACAAGAAATCTGGATCAATATCTTTACGCGTGAAGTTCCATATAGTGATGAAGGGGACGACTGGAAGTCAATCGGGTCCTATGTTTAAATCACCATCATGACTTCCCAGCTTTATATGCAACAAGTTGAATGCTCGTTCACTGCTTCTCACACTACCGTACACGGTCAACATGGGCTGCTAATATCTCGAGGGCCAGTTTACAGTGGCCAAAGGAATGGATTGATCCACGGCATTTGCGAGATTGAAAATATACTCGGTTGCTACGAAGAATTCAAGATTCAATCCAAATGAATACAAGGAAACGTGTTTTGCTTACAATCTGCTTGTTTACATGTTGGCAAGAGTTCATCGTACAAAACGTTTGTGCATAGCATTTGAGATTGACTGAACATTCTGAATGATTTCTCCTATGAAAATTGTACCATAAATTTGAGAAATTTGCGACTTGTGTATACTCGCCTACAGATGTTATTACAGCAAATGGGTGTCAAGCCTAGATCCAGCATGTGACACCCTGTCTACTATCCCTCCATTATCTCTCGTTAAAAAGCTCTGCTTAAAATAGTGGTATTTTATGACAAACACTATTATTTATATTATAAATAATATGCTTGCATAGTAGGTAAAGCGTACAATTTACGCATGACAAACACATTGTTTGCAATAACACATCCTAAGCTAGCCCCTCAAATTTGATGTAACAATTCCTACTTGACGTCGATAAGTGACCATGAAAATATGCTCCATAACGACCTATGCCCAAGACATTCTCATACATCACATGCTCCAATATAGGCCAACTACACTCCTCCAGAATGCACCTGCAATCTACGTACATGCATAGATACGAATCTTGATGCAAAGTGACCTAAACCAAAGCTAATTGAGGGGGGTAAAGTAAATCCACACGACCCACCTCCATACGCACGTGACCGGCTCTATTTGCTTCAAAAGGCAACTTCAACATGCTCCTCTCAGAATGCACAAGACTTAGTGTGTTGTTGCAAAAGCATGCTGCCCTATCTGCATTTGGATGTGCAATATATATATTATATATCTGCCCCCAAAGTGAAGCATTGTAAGATATATAGACGCGTAAATATATATGAAAATTGACATGCACATACCCTTTACAAGCCTGAAAAATAAATAAATCCTTTGCAATCTTGGCTCTGGACTCTCGCTGTATGGAGGCATGAAAAAACACATTGAGAACGCAAAGCCACTGCTGGCCTCGTCATTTGGCAGCGTTCTTCCGGCGTCGCCACCCGGACATCTCAGGCTTGACGGAGTTCTCCATGAAAAAAACCTGCTGGTCTTGGCTATCAGGAAAGAGGCCTGCATGCGTGTCGGGAAGAAAGCACACAGTTTAGGGTTTGGACACCCGATTGCAGTATATACGCACGCGCATACGCACGGCACGTTGTCCCGAACATCAAACAAGCTCGAAGAACATGCTCCGTAGAATGAAGGACGCGTGGTGCTACATATACGCCAAGACATATTTAGAAGTGGTGGGCGCCTGCAAATGGAGCTCTCACAGGCCAAAGTCCGGATATCCAGTTTTGGGTTCATCAGCCACACCCTCGTCAAGCTCTCCTGTGCCCACATGGCAAGATGCCGCAGACCTTGGCCCAGCCATGGTCAGCCATGGCCGGCTGCTAAAAGAGACACCCACTCCCACACCACACCCAGACACGCTCCCTACGCCCTCTCACCAGCAGGCAGCCATGTGCCGTCGCTGCCCACCCGCACTCGCTCACGACCCCCCTAGTCATGTGTCATGGCTGCCCATCCGCACCTCGCTCACGCCCGCCCTTCTCCCACAGCGGTGCTATGATGCAGGCAGAGCGCGCACTCTCTGCAGCGACCCTCCCTTTCTTCCCCGGCCTTGGACCTACGCAGCGAACTCAGCTGAGGTAAGGCCCAGCTTAGCATCGCCATGGCTGCTTGCCACAGCGCTCCAAAGGGAGCGCTCGAAGAGTGTCTCCGGGCCACTGAAAGCGTAACTCTGACGACAGAAGGGAGCTCCGCCTGAACGACCTCGCTCATAAGAGGTGCTGGAATCGAAGTTGCCAATTAGCTAGTGCAGATTCCATCGGGCACCTCCAAACAAGCTGCCCTCTTGTGACTCTTTGCAACTACAGTGAAGAGCAAAAGGTATGCGCTGCTTGGCTTCAGAGAGAGAGGCGCACGTGTCGCTCTCAAATCGTTCTCCGTAAGGGTCGAACCTCTTGCGCGAGGGGGCGCCTCAGATAGAACTAGCCCCCCACGTTGCTGGAGAGTGCTTGCTGAGAGGGGCGACTTCTGGTACCTTCCTACGATGCGGAGCGCATGTTTTTGCATTCGCATCTCAGTGCAGTGCGCGCTACCCTGCTGCCGCTTGGGCCATGCGACACACACTCTATCGACGCAAGACAATGGGCATAGCGCAAACTCCACATCACAAAAAGAAGCCGACAGAAGGTGCAACTGGGGAGTAAGAACAACCCAACCTCGGTGCGCAATCCGGCGAAGCTGCCGGTCTTCAGGGGCAGCAGGGCGGGGCGACATTGCTGAAGCCACCTTCCTCGGACGTGTCGCTGACCACCTCCACCAGTGTCTGCGAGTGGCCCTTTCTTTTCCCTTTCTTTAGCAGCCTTCTCCTGGCGTCGCCGCCTGGCTCCTCGGAGCCCTCCACCAGGAAGCGCTGGCCTTGGCTGTCGGCCAGAGTGGCCTGCACGCGCGTGGGAGGCAAGCGACAAGTTAAAAGACACACACACGCATGCGCGCAAGCGCAAGGTCTCGTCCAGAAGAGAAGAAGAACCCCTGGCTCATAGTAAGACAAACCTCTTTGGCGTTATATGGTTGTGTAACAATCAGGGAGTGCAAAAAAGTTGTGCAACAATTCCTCCCTCTCATCTCCTCCTCTCTCCTGTTTGCCTGCCTGCCCACCCGTCCGCCCTCCTGCCCTTCCCTCTTCCTCCATCCCTTCTTCCCTCCCTCCCTCCATCCCTCTCTCTATGTCTGAAACAGACACAAATACACATATAAGCATGCACACAGACACAAATGAGAGAGAGAGATAGACAGAGAGAGAGAGAGTAAGAGAGGGAGAAAGGGGGAGAGGGAGGGAGAGAGGAAACAGGAGAGAGAGCCCCCACCGCTGACTCGGTGATATACAAAGTGGAGGCAGCGGCTGATGTCAGCGACAGCATGGTTGCGTTCCTCCGTACCTCCTCCACCTGCACCCCCACACAAGTACGCACAAACAGGCACCCATGTGTCAAGGAACGTACAAAGCACACGTGTAATACACACACGCGCGCGGAAGAGGGCACGCGCACACACATAAGTGTGTGTGTTTGCAAGTGTGCGCATGCGGATAAAGCGACTTGCCAGTCAGACAATCTCGCCCTGTCAGCACTCCGGGCCTATCAGAGTAACTGCAAACACAAACGTCGCTGGGCGCGTCTTCGGCGCGGGCATCTGAGATTGCCCTGCCACCCTGTGATTGGTCCAGGCGGGCAGCAGCAACAGGCGAGTGTGAGAGTTAGTGTGCACCTTCTCCAGATCGCGACAAGTGTACACGAGACTCCAGAGCCAGTAGGTGCCTCCTTGGTGTAGGACTCCACAATTCTCTATGGGACCTATGGGCACGGGCTCAGACCTCTACGATTTGGAACATAAGAAAGGAAAGCCAGCTTTGAAGCTGGCGTCGGAGTGCCTCTCTCCCACTTTGAGGTGTATCGCGTTTCTCGAGGACAACACCTCATGCAGGGATGGGCTTGGGGCTGAGGGGGAAGCTGGGGCCTGGGAGATAGTACCTTAAAGGAGAGCACGGCGTTCTGTTCAAACACGTACAACGTCACGTGCTGCTCACTCTCGCTCGCGCACAACGATTGTAGCCACGTATCCAGGCACATACGCACGCATGCACACACGCGCACGCACACAAGAGCACCATATGAGAAGTAAAACATCATGTACCGCTCTTTTGGGCAAACTTCCGTCTGGACATGCATAAGCGCACAATCGTACGCACCCACATTCTCGCATGTGCATGCAGGCATGCACACACGTGCGCGCGCAGAAGTGGCACCATACTAAATCGTGAGGCATCACATGCGACTCGCGCCGGACTCATTCACAGACCCATACGCACGCGCGCACACGCACACAAGAACTTTGCCGGACAAGAGCAAGCGGACACATGAAGGAGGAAACTTATAGCAGTCGCGGCGGAGAGGACACTGGAGGAGACAGATGCATGCAACACACGCACAGCACTAGCAGCAGCAGCAGCAGCAGCAGCAGCACGTCTAATGTGGCAATTCATGTGGAGATGACTGTATGTGGGTATACTTGTGTGTGCGTGCGAGTGTGTGGGTTTGCATGTGGTAGGTGCGTACGCGGATGCTGTGCAGCTGCGTCCACGTGGTGTTGAAGAGGCTCAAGAGAGTGGGGCTGCCATACGCCTGCGCCACCTGCACTACATCGCCTGCATTCACCCATGCCGGCACACACACACCCACGCACGCACACGAATGCGTGCACTTACACACATTCAATGGATACTCTTTCGCACATTGCCTCTGCAGATTGATGGCTGGTGAGGCAGGCAGGGCCATTGACGATAAATTGATTTGCTAAAAAAGATAAACAAAAAACAGGGGCAGGAATGAGGGAAACGAACTGGAATTCCTAAATCTCCTGCACATTTCACACGCAAGAAGACACGTAGTGGAAATTTCACAGGAGAAGCCTTGCTCGAGCAAGACGAGGACCTAACACCGCATCGCGAAAAGGAGAGAGACGCAGAAAGCACGCTCGCGAGGGGCACCCACCGTCGGTTGTCAGGAGCCTGCTGCCGTCCACTTTTGTCTCGCGTGACAGCCGCACGCCTGCCCTCTCTCACACACACAGAGGCACAAGCACACACACACATACAAGACTGAGTGAACAGGGGAGGGACAAGGGTTTACATAAGGAGCACGCGCGCCCACGCGTACGTGTCCCGTTTGAGCGAGCGAGCGTAGAGTGCCACAGGCACACGTGCATGACGCAAACGCGCGCATGCGCATGGATGGGTAAATGCGCGCTTGGAGGGGGCGGCACTCGCCTTTCCAGCTGCTGAGAAGGGGCAGTCATCCCACTGCTACTGAGAGGCAAAGCATCGTGGGATGCCAATGCTTGTGACTTACGAAACATTGCAGATATCACACTTATCACAGAAAAGAAGCATGAAATGTACGGCTTTCTGAGCAGTATACTGCAGAGCAGGAAAGCAAGAGCACGTGGCGTGGCGGGTGATGAGACGCACCGATGACAACGGACGCGATCATGACCCCCACCGAAACGACGAGAAGGAGGAGCAGGCCCAGCGCCATCTGCGTCCGCACCACCACGAGGAGGAGGAGGAGAGGAACGAACAGGTTGAGGGTGGGAAAGGAGAAGGCGCTGGTGAGGAGGAGGAAGAGAAAGGAGGAAGAGGAATAGCAAAGAGAAAACAAAGGAGAAGAGGAGCAGCAAGAAAGAAGGTGAAAGCCGAACAAAGAGAGAGACTCGAGCAAAGAGAAAATGCACGAGTGCGTCGGTTCCGGTCACAGGAAGTCAGCTGGGACCGGCGTTGACTCAAGTCAACCTCTCAGCCTGCCCCGCACGAGGACAGCAAGCAAGGTCAACGTCGGACTCTGCACCTCTTTGCAACCCAGGAAACCCTAGACACCACTAGAGAGGGACAAAATCAGACCTGGTGCATTGACTCTCTCACGAGACTCGGCATCTGAGGCGAGTACTCACGCGCGTAATGTTTGCGTTCTGTCGGCAGCTGGTGTCGAGACTGCGGTAGGATGTCTAGGAGTCTGAGGTAGGGCGTCACTGAGGCGGGGGGTGTGAGCCTCGGACGAGGACCAGGTCGAGATAAGGTCTGCAACTCGTACGATGAGGGTCTAGATCATGGATTGCGGGCACCTTACGGTGGTGCGCTCCCAGTAGGGGATGGAACAGGTTGAGAGAACGTCAGGGTCGGGCTAGGGTTGGGGAACGGTTCAGCAATGAGTTTCAAAATTGGCGTGAGAGGTGCAAACTATTGGCAGACTACTGACATGCCCACACGCAATGGACCGGTAGTGTTAGGGTGGGGATAAAACAAACTTGGACACACCTAGGATTAGGGTTAGGATGAAGTCAGAGGTGGGGTTAAGTTCAGCGTTAGGGTGAAAGGAAGGGCTGGGCTCAACAGTCAGAGTGCGAGGGTTCGACGGTGAGTGGCTATGAGGTCGCAAAGTCAAATGGGTGCGCTTGTACATGACTAGCGGCAGGGCAGCCGAGGGGTGGGGCTGGAACAGGGGGGACTTGAGTTCGCGGTAGGACTCGGGCAAAGGCTCGATCAGGGTTCGGAAGTGCGAGGGCGGTGGAGCGCGGAGTGAAGCGTACCCGCCTGTAGTTGACTGCTTGGGACTGCAGCTGCCCGTGGCTCACGGCGGCCGCCGCCAGCTCCTCCTCCTGCCCCTCACGCACGCATGCACGCACGGACACACGCACGCACGTGCAGAGATACGCAACACAGGCACGCATGCGGATGCGCAGGCACGCAGGCACAAGTGACACGACGCATCAGGAGCTGTAATTGTGCGGTCATAGAGACGCGTGCTAGCTGCTGAATGCATGTGGGTATTGTCTCTTTCTCTGCGTGTGTGTGTGTGTGTGTGTGTGTGTGTGTGTGCGTGCGTGTGTGCATGTGTGTGTGTGTGTGTATGTGTGTGCGTGTGTGTGTGTTAGTGTCTATGTATACGTACGAACGCCTGTTGCATGCGTGCATGCATTCACATGCACGTATGCTCCTGCCTTATGCTTCTGCGGGGATGGCAAGGGCACGCACGGTGATGACGCCATCGCCGTTGAGGTCCCACTGTTGAATGGCGGGCAGCTGATACACGGCCTTGCCCACGCGCACCATGATCGCTGGCTTCTCCCCCTTCCTCCCCTGCTCGCACACTCGCAACCACGCACACACACACACAGATATACACACACACGTGTGCACGCAGACAGCGAGTCAGATGAAGAGAGGTTCCCCTCTGCCCTGCATGCTCACACCTTTGCTCGCACATGCACCTCTTTTGAGCGCACACACGAACATATCTACATACACGCGTGTGCATGGGTACGCACACGCGCATGCGCGGGCACGCAGACGGGTCACGGCACATCAGACGGTGGAAGCTGCGAAAGACGACAAAACAGGAGGAGGACAAGAACAGAACGGGGCTTCTTGAAAAGAACGGGGAAGGGGGGGCAAGAGGGGGGGGGAGAGGAATCATCAACATAAGTTTGCAATCATATGTATATTGGCATACAGACAACTGACACTAGGAGGTACACTGATATGCAGGCACACGCTCCCGTACACGCCATCCCCCCCCCCCCCCCCCCCCCACCCC
>WELA01012669.1:255189-295244 GCA_009602735.1 Mesotaenium endlicherianum
CCCCCCCCTTCCCGCCCTCGCCGGCGGCCGCATTTGCACGCACTCGCCGGCTCGCAGTCTCAGCCCCCCATTTAAGTGTTTGTATCGGCACTCACACCCGCACCCACCCACGTGCAGGCACGGGGGCACAAGCACATACACACAAACACACAGATGCACGCGCGCCGCACACACCCACACACACACGCAAGCACGCGTACATGTGCACGCACTTAGCCGCGCACGTATGCACCGACGCACACTAACGTACGTGCACACACAGATACATGCCTGGCACCATTTGAAGCAAAAAACACCAAAGACATTAAAGTGAGGGACATAAAGTACCCGACCTTCCATTCAGCAGCGGCCAGACGCAGATGACTCGACTCTTTCTGACCTAAAACCTTCTTTCTGCCCTAAAGTATCATTACATACGCGATCAACACCTAAGTCAGAACAGATCGGCATGCTGAGTTACGATCGACGTGGATGGTTTGCAAGCTGCCCAGGAGTGTTATTTTAGGCTGCCCGGAGGTAGATCCTTGCGAGTTGCCCAGGTCTATTGTTTCAAATGCCCGGGCTGCCCCGAAGGTGATCTAGAGCGAGGCCAAGAGTCTCGCCTGAGACGGCGCATGCAGGGTCGGTTTCAGACTAGTCCAAACCCAGCCATGGGCAGCCTACAAATAGATTACAGCGCTCTGTGATGGACCTTTTGCACTTGCGAGCACACATGTACATATTGGGTAATGCAATCAGCATATGCTGACGTTATGTGCTCAATGTCGCCTGTGCTTCCTCTTCCCCACGCTCCCGCGCTGGGGCATATCCGGAGCCCGGGCACAAATGAACTCCGACTTGGACATAAATTGCGTCGTCGGACTGCCCGCAACTTCCGGTCAGAAGCTGAAGATAATATATGCGCCCGAATAGCACGTGCAAATGCAACCCTAACTGCGCGCTCCAGGAGTGAGGAGCCTACGATGGTCCCAGCTTGCATGCACTCGCTGCATGCATGGGGTGTGTCAGCCAGAGACGTACACGTGTCAGCATTACGAAGGGTGACCTGGCAAGAGAAGGAAGCGACTAAGAGGTCCATCACACACCATGTCTTGGGGGAGACAGCCAAAAAGGCGCGTGCCAAGCTACAAGTACCATACATCCACAACTTTTACCTTTGGTGTCATCAGGCCCTTTTTATGCAGAGGTGGAGCAATAGCCATGAAAGAACAATTTGCAGGCAGGCACAAGCGCGTTAGCCTTGTAACTTTGCTATGTGCTTAGAGGACCCACTCTGCTGCTGGTAGGCTGTAGATACTCCTGCTAAACATAGCAAATTATCACTTGCTTCAAAGCCTACCTCATCCTTCCCTTTCCTCCCTAGTAGCTCCCTCTTTTACATCCTACCCCTTCTCCGCAGACTCAACAGGCACGTCCCTCAATTTGGTCACATTAGCTCTCACAATTTTCTGACAGGTGGCAGCGTCGAAAAGATGAAGCAAGACAAGCTTACCCCAGACGCCGAACAGCAGATTGAATCGTATAAGCCTCTTTCGATTCCCATATTTTATAAACGGCTATTGGGCCAGGCGCGCACAATCACAATGTGAACGCGTCCACCACGAATGAAGAATTATCAGCAAAATACGCTTATTCTTAAAACAAAACGACCTCTCGTTTGTCAGTACACGGTTCTTAAAGAAGAGCGGCAGCGCAAGAATTAGGGGGCTTACAGATTGCGACATGTCTTCAGTGCCAAATCTCAGACTTCCTTCCACCGGCTTAGTAAACGACTCAGGCTTCTCCATGGTCTCTCAATAGACTGAAAAGCGAGACCCGGATTTCGTGACCTTCTTCTCCTCCGGACTCCGAGCGATAAGGAGACGTTCGCACATAAGATGCTGTCTTCTTGCTCGACGTGAGGCACTGCCCCAGACAATGTAGCTCTTGCGTATCGTGGTATATAGTTACTATAGAACTCAGCGCACGCGTTGTCTAATAACCACGCGTTACAAACCTCTCCCAAAGCAGCAGCAAACTCTGGTACAATTTCGTGCTCAGTACCTCGTAGGAAGTCACGAAATCAATAACGCGTGAAACTTCAGGGTAACTCCGCCGCATGCGTACCCTTTGGTCGATGCGCCGCCTGCAACGAACCCTTGTGACGTCTTCTTCTCACTAGCTCCCAAATGCGCACAGTACTGCAGAGTACCAATCTGGTACCAATGCAACTTTTGAACTGCTGCTTCGCCGTCGTGACCGACTTCCACCGTCCTCCACGGGCAAGAGGAAATATGCTACGATGTCATCCAAAAATGCACATATCTAAGATGTCAGCAAATTGAAGGCGTTGCACGCGTGACGCAAGCAGGTACTAACAGTCCACGTTGACTCACCGCCTAAAAGACTAACCTCTGCATAGTCAGCATTGAAAGTCAAAGTCAAAGTCACACGAAAGCATGATTGTGGTAAGTCAAAACCGACACTCAGTGATGGGTGGAGTTTGATAAGCCAAGTCTGCTGGAAAGCTGACTATGCTAAGACCAGCAATCGGTCCGCACCAGCAGCTGCCAAGTAAGGTATAGCTGGCTGAGCAGCCACCCTGGCAAATGCCACGTCAGGCAAGGCTGCATGGAAAGGCCACCTCAGCCATGGACCTGTGGTGAGACTGTCACGACTTAAGCAGCCACCTTAGACGACATAGGCTCTAAGGCCACATAGGCGTGCACGCTGACCAGAAGGCTAAGCAGGCACGCATGACCGTCACGAGGCATGTATGCATGCTAAGTGACGTCGAATGGCTTAAATTGTCACGAGGGACTAATGCAAGGACGGCATGCATGCTAAACGCTGTGGCTAAGCGTTGGAATTCTCGAGAGAGGGTGGCATGCGCGGTGCCTGGGAAAGGCACGAGCCTTGCACGAACTTGCCTCATTCTTGCCTCACACATTTCGCCAAGAAGCAGAAGGGAGCGCAGGTTCGAAAGGAGAAGAGAAGGAAACGCGCGAAGGGGAAGGAAGTCCAAGGCTACAAGAGAGCCAGAAAGCCACGCTTCTGCCGACGCTCAAGAGATTCTCTCTCAGTGTATCATAGAAAGGTTAGGATTCAGGAATCCCCAAGAAGGGATTTCGCTCGAAAAAATGGAGGACTTGCAGAATAGAATCTGCTAGAATTTCTAGCGCAGATCCGAGAGAAACCCCACAAACGTGCGAAAGGCACATAAAATGGTGACTGTTGTGTTACTTTCCAAAATTCTCAGAATCTCAGTTGTCAAATTGCTGACAGCAAGAGCTGGATTAACCAGAAATCGCCCTCAGTGAAACATTGAGTGAGCCCAGCCAGCTGTGGAAAAGTGTTATGCGCGATTCTGAGCAAAGAGCTCAAGCCAGGCCGGCATGGATGCTGTATTTTCAGAGTTTTGTATGCTGTTACTTTGTGAAAGTAAAGCGAAAGTCCTGGTGGGCGATATTTCTGAAACTTGGTGTTGTGTGTTGATCTGCTTAGACGTGATGTCTGCAAACTAGAACTTGTTCATTTGTGCAACCCTCAACTTGAGAAGCCTATTTGGAAGTAAGACGCTTCTGTTTTTGTAAGAAACATTGAAAGGCATATTTTCTTTTAGCAAATTATTGAGTCTTGGAATATGAGCTAAGAAAAATCAACTCGATGTGAAAAATACTAAGTGCTGGCTTCTCTCACTGAATGGTGCAAGTGATTTCAAATATCTTCTTTGCAAACAAATTTACATATTTATCGTCAATTCAACTATAAACATCATCAATAATTTTACCTTTTTTTAATTATATAATGTCTTTATGAGTCATTATCTACATTGCATGCATCACTTATCTTTGTCAGAACCACACGTGACTATCGTCAAATTACGTTCAACACGGATGATGCAAAATATTCGAAACATGCGCACTTAAATTGTGTACAATAATGTGTCTATTTTTGTTTTTTTGGTTTGTTGGTCAAAAAATACAGGGACTCCATCTATCTTCTATTGAATATTTACCAATAAACAATATAGAACTTGATGTTGAACGCTTGATATATTAAATCTTCAGGATAATTAATTTATAAAAATAACGTACGATCAAATTTATACTAAAAATTTTACATATTTGACAAATTAAACTTTCACATCATGTAATTTTCAATATAATTATATCACACATTGATAATTTGTATTTAATCTTAATAAATTTTGACTTTTTATAGATTTTTGATGAATATGTTTGTTGTTGTATAAAAATTTACGATTTGTCAAAATAAATACTAAATATTTTTTAATGTGGTGCAATTTTCTCATTAAAAAAAAAAAGCCAATAGTTACTCAGATTTTTCTTTTTCATGTTTACGATTTTCTAAAATATTCCCACGCTGTATTGCAAATTATAATATTTGAAATATTTATTAGGTGTAATTATTTTTTTCCAATCACGCAAAATAATAATGGTGATTTTTTTTGAAAAATGCACATGGAATGAGTATGATTGCTTTGTACATTAAGTTAATTTGCTATGTTAATTTATGATCCAATTTATAGGCATTTTTTGTATGTAAGGAGTCAACGGTGAAACAATCTCAAAAGTAATATTTGAAATTTTTAACTGATTACAATTTTAATAATTGATATATATTGTAGTATTTAGATAGATTTGATAAATTTTATATTGAAATGATTATAATTGTATGACCACACTTTGATAGCCAAATATGATTGGTTGCATGAGATATTATTTGCATAAGTTCAAATTCAAAAAACGCATTTTGTTAAAACTGAACTTTCATATTTAAACATGATGTTTAATACTTTTAGAATGTCCACAACAAACATAAACATCACATAGTTGCATTTCAAGCATAATATGGAAGCAGATTTTACATAAAATATTAAAATAAAATTTGTCAAATTTTATAATATATATCGCATTGAAGAACAATTTTACAACGTAACGTTTTACATTAATCATATTATTAAAAAAACAAAATGATATTTAAAAAAATATTTTAAAGATATTAAACTCAGCAAAAAGTTCAATACGTCAACAACGGATTACTACATCTCACATGTAAGCATGATATGAAAGCAAGTGGCAATTTTCTTGAGAGCCAATACTTTACTTACTTTCTTTATATAAGAATGTACAAAAACTTGGAAGGTACCAATTTGTACCTTTTGAACTGTAGTTATATTTTTGTTCATGGTTTCAAAAAATTATTGATATTTATTGTAAATTTGATTTTTTATATTGACTACGATACATCGTTTTTTTTTTTTTAACTGTTCTTGAGATTCAGTTGCCATGACTGGCACACAAACCTTTTGTTGGATAAGTTTGCAAAATCGCTGTAACGATTCTAACTTTCGAGAGAAACGTGAGAATCTTTTCGAAGCTGTTCAGAAAGTAGTTGTGCAAAACTATGCAATTAGTGCTTGTGAGAGTTGCAATCACAATGACTCTCAAGTATTTATACCTGTTCAACGTGAGGCACTGGAGGGCTTCGAGTCACCACCCAGCGCATCGGTCATGTCAACGAAAACAGTCACATGGATGTGACCTATTTGACTGAATGCTCAAAATTATGCCATGTGGCAATTTCGAGACTTTCGACGAATCGCGACAAATCGTAACGAATCGTTTCACGCCAAACAAGCGTAGCCGCGTCTTTTGAATAGACGTGACTAATCACGGTCATGTCTTTTGATGTTTTTCAATAGACGTGACCGTTCGTCGTGCGCACATGCTTTTGTCATGACCGAGTAGTCGTAATAACTACTTCGCCAATTGGTTAGGTGTCAGTCTCAAACAAGGGGTCGCGAGTTTGAATCCGCATGGATGCAAAGTAACTTTGCATAATCGTTTCGTTTGAGTTTTACGACTTCGTTCGATTTAACGACTCGTCGTTAATCCAAAATCAATGATTGTGCATTATCCAAAATAATGATAATCAACATAAACTAATCAATATATAATTGGATAGGTTATACTCTCATAATTATTCAAAGAAACTTTATGAATAATTATGTCGTACTATTGCGAAGTAGTCGAATTACTTTACGACGCTTTTTGCAATAGCATCATCATCTCATAATTATTCAAAGTAACTTCGTGAATAATTATGTTGTACTATTGCGAAGTAGTCTAATTACTTTACGACGCTTTTTGCAATAGCATCTTGATCGTTTTGCTAATTGACTAGGGATTAGTCGACACACGCGTGTGGCAAATAATTCATCAAAATGCAATTATTTATCAAATGATATATTGATAAATAGCGTAATTTACTTTATTAATTGGAAAAAGTCCCAAATATGCCTAAAATAGCTCAGATCGTTGCACTCCTCCCCCCTCAAAAGAATTCAACGTCCTCGTTGAGCCTCGTCTTCTAGGTCTTATGTGTCAATCCTGACGGGAATTAGCGGAAAACACCGGTGAGTGAATGGTCTTTGCATCATAACAGGGACGGAAAAGAGCAAATATTTGCGCACGTCTCTTTTGTGTTTGTTCCTTGGCTTACAAATTGCACCTGGTAGCACACTTGCCTTAGCGCAGAGCTTGCTAAGAAAAAGCCCATCGTAACCAATACTGTTTGAATCACGTCACTACAATTTAGTAGGATTTTGTCCCAAGGTTTGTACGAGTCCCTACTGGAGTCGTAATCGAGCCATTTGGTCAGAAAACTCCCTTGGGAGGCTTATGGCGGGTGTAGTGATGTCGTAAGACGTCCTTTATATCCAAGGCCTTATCATCATCGATGAGTTCCGATTTTGACGCTGGTGGCTAAGAATGGCCGTCACACCTAAACAGTATGAGTAAATTGACATGAAATACATGATGCGTTTGCCCAATGGATTCGCAAATTCAGTCGTTATGCAACAGGTCAAACTTTTGCAGAAACGATAAAAGGGCCTACCCAGCGAGGCAGAAACTAGGTGCTTGAGTTGCGGGTTTTTAGTGGCTGTAATGAATCAATATATTGGTAGATATAATATTCATTTAAATATAATAGTTAAATAAGTTCAGCCTGCTGAACTTTAGTTAATATTGAGTCTGCTGGACTTATAAAATCATCATTTTAATGACTCAGCCGGGAGCAGCAGGCTGAAGTCAACTTAGGTCAGCTTGTTGACACATTCTTTGACAGCCAGCTAACTTCCGTACTCGGTAGCAACGAACTGCCTAGATATGCATCTAAGTGTGGTGTGCTAGATGAATGGCCAGATGACATCCTTAGGATGGATGGCAATTCGGGATGATGGGAGATGACGGTGGATTTGGTTAACCGAGGTCCTACCAACGTGGTTAACCCCCGGGTAGGCGGTGCCATCGCACTGGCCGTTGAACAGTAAACTCATTCCATGTACACATGCTAGGCATTGCTCTCGAGTTCGGCATTCGAAAACGAGGCCAACTCTCTTGTACAACTTACTGAGAGAGATCTGAATCCAAGGCGAGAAGCCATATGCACTGTCTTCTAGCCTTGCTTATGTATGAGTTTACTGATTGCATTATTGATGCTAGTTTACTTCCAATTGACTTGCGAGTATTGTGCTAGTATGTTGTCTTTTGCTATTTAATCAATTAACAGAAAATACCATAAAGATCACTTGCTTATATAAAGATCTTCATTAATTGTTAATCGCTTATTTGGTAAGTCGATTCATTTCAGTGGCAAAAGTACTTACTTGCCAACCTCAAAACTCAAATCAATCCTGTGCGTATCAGCAAACTTGTTCTATCGATCTCGAACAAGGGCCAAAGTCAACGCTTGTTTGTGCATCTCTTGCACGGAATGGACAAACTGGCGTGCACTTTGTAACTCGTATGGTTGACATCCCCGCCTCAACGTAAATGACGCGCGTGAAAGGAGTGTGCGGATGTCTTCCATAATCACTTTCCTGATAAGCATTATTAACAGTGAACTCTGCAACTGAAAGACGGGTGTCCTAGTTGTCTTAGTGAGACTTCACCTAATGCTAGAGGAACTGCTCCGAAACGCGGTTGATTCGTTCAATCCTGCTTTTACTGGTCAGAGGATCGAAGCTAGTGGATATCTTGAGTGTCGTGTCGAATCATGAGCAAACTTCCTGCAAGAAGTTGCTTGTAAATCTATAGTCACGATCACTTATGATCTCTTTCGGCATGCCAGGTAATTTGAACACGTGATCAATAAAGAGACGAGCAGTCTCGATTGCATCAAGTGATGGTTTAGTGGGCACCTAAGTGCACCATCTTAGTGAAACGATCCACAATCGTTAACACCCCATTGTGTCTTGTATCGATGGTAGGAAATTCCACAACAACGTCAAGGCTCATTGTAGTGATTTGAGTTATTATATATTAGTATGCATATATTTTAATGTTTTCAAACATATTTGGAGTAGTATTGTGTGGAGTCAAGTGTGAATAGGTACTCTAGTAACTTGGTTCATGTCCTTTGAACCTTCCAAGGCATTTTCAAAGTTAGAGGAAAGACCTAGAAGAACTCCATGTGGCAAAAGTCAGATGTGCCATTTTTAGGTCAAAAGGACATGTGTACATTATTCTAGAAAGAGGTGGCAAGTTTTGGGATGTGTTGGGTGCCAACACATCAACATACACCTTCCTAGAAATTACTTATGTAGCAAGTATATAAACAAGAGCTAGAACATAGAAAGACATTCCAGAATCACTCTTGTACTTGCCAAAATCCAAAAATATATTAACTTTCAAGAAGCCATCTCTCTTTCAAGAAGCTACCACTTGTGTTCAAAGATCCTTGTATTGAAGAGATAAAGTATTCTATTTGACTAAGTACTTTATCTATCTGTTTCACTACAGTGGTATCGGAGCTAGGCACTTTGGTAGCACAAGAAGATGGCCGATCCTCAAGACCAACAGCAAGCTTTCGAAGGAAGCCCTTCCTCTCCAAGACACCCTCCTCCAGCGCCGATGGGAGAGCCCACTCAAGAAAATCTGCAACAACAAGAAGCACCACAAGGAGGAGCACACCCTCCTCCAGCGTCGATGGGAGAGCCTACTCAAGGAAATCTGCAACAACAAGAAGCACCACAAGGAGGAGCACCGTCAAATCCCGTGGCAGCCGCTATAGCAAAGTTGACCCCACCACAAGGAGTTCCCGCAAATGAGTGGGCAGCCTTCCTAATGACCGTCCACAACCAAGTGGGCTTGGCCACCTATGAAGCAACCGTGCAAGCGTCAAGAGAAGCTATGGCTGCCATGGTTGCCCCTATTGCGAGCAATGCTCAAAATCCAGCCCCGGCTCAAGCGCCTCCACAAGAGCCAACGAGAGCAAGGAAACTCATCAAGCCCGGCAAACCCGACACTTTCAACCCCGGGAAAGGTGCCAACCTGAATTTATGGCTCTACCAAGTGGAGACGTACCTCGCATTTCTTGAAGTACCCGAGGAGGACTACGTTCCCTTTGCCGTTACCTTACTTAGAGGAGCAGCAACATCATGGTGGCGTAACTATCAAGCGGCTATATATCAAGCTATGGCGCACCCCATGCTCGGCCAAGAGCCCCCACCATCATATGCAAGATGTACAAATTTTCGTGAGGCCCTCAAGAAGCAATTCATGCCCATCAATACAGAGAAGATTGCCCGAGGAAAGCTCCACCATCTCAAGCAAACGACGTCCGTTCAAGAGTATACATCCAGATTTCACGCCCTTACTCTTGAGATCCCCAACATGTCTCTCGAGGAGAAGATTGACCGCTACATCTTTGGCCTCAAACCCAAGGTGGCAAAGGAAGTTGAATTACGTGACTTGACGGGCTTCTCAAAGATTATTGAAGTGGCCCAAAAGGTGGATACCTTGGATTTCAAGCACTCTATGCCTTCATCTTCACGGGTACCGACGACGCGGGTGTACGCAGCTCCTTCCACATCCAAATCTGGACCCACACCATGGAAGTCGGAGCTATTAAAAGGGACCCCGCGGCTGCTCGGAAGAGTGGAAGACCCTCCAACGACACTTATGATGCAAGAAACCAGCAAAAAGTGCAAGCAAGACTCTCCCCGGCTAAAAAAGAAGCTCTCATGACGGCTGGACTATGCTTTTATTGCAAGGAAAAGGGCCATCGTGCACTCTCATGCCCCAAAAAGTTGTCAAAAAACGGACAGCGCCGGTAGGCCAGGAGCCTACCACCCCAAGACCCACTTCACGAGAAGGCAACACGCCAAGTGAGGTGGATACCCCTGTTGGAGACGACGTCCCAGCCCCAATGAGTTTGAGAGGTAACCTTGGAGGAGAGAAGGTCCACATCTTGGTGGATAGCGGAGCTCAAGGCAACTTCATTGCTGCAGATTTTGCCACCAAGCACGGAATTACTATGCGAACTCTTGACCACGACGAGGAGATTATGATGCCCGATAGATTCTCCTATACTACCCCTTCCAAGAAGACGTACCCCTTGGCACTCTCTATCAAGTCCTTCAAGGATAGAGTAGTGTTCTCCCCCATGCAATTGGGCAAGTACGACGTCATCCTAGGGACGCCTTGGTTGACCAAGCACAACCCCCAAGTTGATTGGAGGACCGGTACTATCGAGATCAAGAATGACATCACTTCAAGAATCTGTATTTTACGCGCAATCCATAATATCCAGACCCAAGACATCGAGAAGCCGGCACACGAGATACTATTGTCCGCCCTCCAACTTAAGAGACTTGTGAGGAAGGGACACGAGCTTCTTTTGGCCTTGATCACGCCAAAAGACATCAAGAAAGACATCGAGAGTCAAGAAGGCAGCCCCGTTCCCAAGGAGATACAAGAAGTCTTAGAGGACTACAAAGAAGTGTTCTCCCCGGAATTGCCCAAGGGCCTACCCCCCAAAAGATTCGTAGACCACAAGATAGAGTTGGAGCCCGGAAGCAAGCCCATCTCTCGGCCTACGTTCAAAATGTCATACACGGAGCTAGACGAAGTCAAGAAGCAAATCAAGGAGCTACTGGAGCATGGCTTCATTCGACCTAGCAAGTCGCCATTTGGAGCCCCGGTGCTATTTGTCAAGAAGAAAGATGGTACCTTGAGGATGTGTGTGGACTATCGCGCCCTCAACAAGATCACCATCAAGAATCGATACCCGCTGCCGCGCATGGATGAGCTCATGGACCGGCTGGTTGGAGCCAAGTACTTCACGAAGATTGACTTACGGAGCGGCTACCACCAGATTCGCATCGCAGAACCGGACATAGAGAAGACGGCATTCAGGACAAGATATGGACATTTTGAGTTCATGGTCCTGCCATTTGGACTCACCAACGCGCCAGCAACTTTCATGACTATGATGAACACCATATTTCAGCCCATGTTGGACAGATTTGTGGTGGTATTCATCGATGACATCCTTATCTACAGCAAGACCCTTGAAGAGCATGCGAGACACTTGAAAGAAGTCCTGGAAGTATTGAAGCAAAACAAGCTATTTGCGAAGGAGTCAAAGTGCGAGTTGCCAAACAAGAAGTGGAGTTCCTAGGTCTCCACGTGACTGCTGATAGCATCAAGATGGACCCCAAAAAGACCACGGTGGTGGAGGAATGGCCAACCCCCACGACCAAGAAAGAACTCCAGTCATTCTTGGGATTTGCCAATTGGTACAGAAAATTCATCCAAGGCTTCTCGCACATAGCAGCCCCCCTGACAGATCTACTTAAGAAGGACAGGCTATATACATGGATCGAGAAAGAGGAAGAGGCATTTCAAGAGTTAAAGCGAAGATTGACCACATCCCCGGTGCTCACACTCCCAAGTCCAAACCCAGATTGGCCCTTCCACGTCATCACCGATGCATCTTCCTATGCAATAGGAGCAATCCTGCTTCAAGACCAAGGCAAGGGACTGCAGCCCATCGCCTACGAGTCAAGGAAGCTAAATCCAGCCGAGCAAAATTATACAACCACGGAGCGAGAGGCATTGGCGATTGTACATGCCTTGAAGGTTTGGCGCTGCTACGTTGAAGGACGCAAGGTACTGGTCACCACGGACCACGAGGCGTTAAAGCACCTCCAGACGCAGCCGTATCTCTCAAGGAGACAAGCAAGATGGAGCGGATACTTGCAACAATACAACATCACGATTCAGTACCAGCCCGGCAAGACAAACCCGGCTGACCCCCTCTCAAGACTGCAATTAAATGCAGTGATGGTATCCCTGAAGACAGATCTGGAAGCTCGATTTTCAGCCGCCTATGAAAGAGACCCTTACCACAAGAACGGAGAAGCAGCCTTGGACCCATACAAGAAGCAAGAAGGCAATTATTGGGTGAGGCAAGACTCGGGCCAGAGATGTGTTCCTAATGACTTAGACCTCCGGCTCTTGCTTCTACGAGAAGCACACGACAACCCTCTTGGAGGACACTTTGGAATCCTAAAGACCACGGGCGTTCTAGCCAGGACTTATTGTTGGCCAGGCATGTCTAAGCAAGTCAAAGAGTACTGCAGGAGCTGTGACACATGCCAAAGAATCAAGCCATCATCCCAAAAGGCGGGAGGACTCTTCCAACCACTACCAATCCCGAAAAGGCAATGGACGGACATCTCAATGGACCTTATCGTGGACTTGCCCGTGACACCTCGAGGCCATAATGCAATACTCACGGTGGTGGACAGACTTACCAAGATGGCTCATTTTATTCCCACGACGACTAAGGCTACAGCACCACAACTTGCAAGACTCATCTTTGACAACATCTTCCGACTCCATGGACTACCATCAAGAATTGTGTCAGATAGAGATCCAAGATTCACAAGCCATTTCTGGAAAAATCTCTTCAAGAACTTGGGTACATCGCTGGATATGTCTACCGCCTACCACCCACAATCAGATGGGCAAACCGAGCGTGTGAATCGTACCCTAAAGACCTCTCTAAAGGCCTACGTGTCTACCCTCGAGCAAGACTGGGACATGTACTTGACCCCCCTCGAGTTTGCCTACAACAACACTACGCAGGCCTCTACCCAAGAGTCCCCATTCTTCCTCAACTATGGCTTCCATCCGACCACGCCACTGAGCTTCACGGCTGGCCATGATGAAGTACCTGCAGCCACAGATTTTATGGAGACATTAGAAGCAGCCCTTACAGCAGCGAAGAAAGCTCTACAACACGCGCAAGATGCTCAAGCAAGAGTGGCGAACAGATCCAGAAGAGAAATTACGTACAGAGTGGGTGACAACGTGTTACTATCATCCAAGAACATTTCCCTGAACAACAGGCCTGCCGGCAGCAAGTTCTCTCCCAAGTATTTGGGACCCTTCAAGATTATCCAGCAAGTCAACCCCGTTGCTTTCAAGCTAGAACTTCCCCAGACTATGCACATCGACCCCGTATTCCACGCTTCCCTCTTCAAGCCGTATGTGCAACCCGACAACAAGTTCCCAGGACGTGTGACAACCCCACCAGCCCCAACAATAGTGGATGATCATTTGGAGTACGAAGTGGAAGACATAGTGGCTATGAGAAATTTCAGGAGACAGCAGCAATACTTGATCAAGTGGAAAGGATATCCAGATTCGGAGAATAGGTGGGTAGCGGCGCACTACCTTGACAAAGTTCAACGAAAGTTGAAGCGCTTCCATACCGCCAACCCCCATCTTGGACCAGCCCCAAGTCTCTCTACTAGAAGCCCGGAGACTTCAGGGAGGCAGCCTGCCACCATCAAGAAGCAGCAGAAGACCCCTTGGAGGCAGCCTGCAAGAACCACAAAGAGGAGAAAATGACATTAGACACTTTTCTCTTCTTGCAGTTTCTGGATAGAATACTAAAACTGCTACTGACAATAGGTCTCTTCATAAAAAATTCTGAAAAATAACCTGGCTGTAGTCCATGAGTAGCCGGTCATTTAGAGTCCAAGTTTGCTCAATTTGAAGTACTGGTGAGAGAGATATGATGCTCTAAGTAGAAGGGGGTCAGGCTGCTGGCATTGTTAGGACAGAATATGCCTTCTGACATTGTGCCTTCCCCTGAACTTGGAATGCTCTGAAACTCAAGACTCTGGTAGAACATCTTACAGCGCCCAGTTTGAGACTTAGTTTGCAGAATTTGGAGAAGCATAGAAGGACTTATGATTTTCAGAAGTTTCTGCACAGATTTGGAGGAGTGCCTACTCTCTCAGCTCTCAACGACACTCCAGAAATGAGAATGCTCTCAAATTTGGTGACCCGCTAGAGTTCTTTGACGCGGTCCGTCTGGCACTCAAATTTTCAGATTTAGAGCAGTTCTGTGGCCGCTATGAATTTTTGAGTTCGTGGCAGATTCTGGGCCAACTTGTACAATTTTCTTTATCATTAAGGAGTAGGCTAGCCAATAAGGTCACACCACCTACGACCTTGCCTAGTCTACCTTACATGTGTAGCACCTGACTTGGCGCCTTTGACTAGTCCTCTTCACATGTGTGGCATCTGACTTGAAACTGTTGACTAGTTTGCTCCACATGTGTAAGACCTGACTTGACGCGCCGAGACGTCGCTTTTTCTATCGGGGGGGTGATGTAGTGATTTGAGTTATTATATATTAGTTTGCATATATTTTAATGTTTTCAAATATATTTGGAGTAGTATTGTGTGGAGTCAAGTGTGAATAGGTACTCTAGTAACTTGGTTCATGTCCTTTGAACCTTCCAAGGCATTTTCGAAGTTAGAGGAAAGACCTAGAAGAACTCCATGTGGCAAAAGTCAGATGTGCCATTTTTAGGTCAAAAGGACATGTGTACATTATTCTAGAAAGAGGTGGCAAGTTTTGGGATGTGTTGGGTGCCAACACATCAACATACACCTTCCTAGAAATTACTTATGTAGCAAGTATATAAACAAGAGCTAGAACATAGAAAGACATTCCAGAATCACTCTTGTACTTGCCAAAATCCAGAAATATATTAACTTTCAAGAAGCCATCTCTCTTTCAAGAAGCTAACACTTGTGTTCAAAGATCCTTGTCTTGAATAGATAAAGTATCATGTTTTACTAAGTACTTTATCTATCTGTTTCACTACACTCATGCTTTACCAAAGAGCACATCCAAGTTTCAATGGTTGCAACTTCTCAGTCGGCAACGTATTGCTTGATTTATTCCTTTAATATATTGCGCAGTTGGTGTTGTACTCGGCAACTACAACCTTGAGAGACGGCCAAATGTACTATAGGCGCAAGGCGTGTGTGGTTTTGGTAAATCCATCATGACCCAAGTAAGGAGAGTCATGTGCTTCCCGGAGTAGCACATATCTTACTTGGCCTTCTGGGACCACAATGCCCCCATTGTGTCATTAAAAACCGTCCTCAAACGTACACCTTGAGTGTGCTTTTCTTTTGTCCATACTGTCCATCGTTACGGCTACACCATTCAAGCACCCTGGAGATCTAGGAAAAACGGATCTTTGAGATAGCCCTCGTGAAACAGTTGATGCAGGTCAAGTGCTTCCGAGGTATGCACGCTATCCAAATTTGGTTGGCCCGCGTCACCAGGCCGGGTGCAGTTAGACGTCTGGGAGGGTACAGCAGAATCAAGGGTGGCCACCTTCGAAGCCTAACTATTTCGTTCTTGCAAGCCCGCAACGGTCCCCAACAGCAAGTTACGCTGAGGAATTCGACTTAGAGGATCCACAACATTGTTGCGACCAAGGCAAATCCGCCCAGTTAAGGTGGAATCGTTGCAAGAACTAAGACCATCTCGTCTGTCTCCTTGACAGCATTGGCTTGTTAATCCTGGAAGAAGGTATTTGAGCAGTGATCCGTAACCACTGTCAAACCCTTGTAGTTTTTCCAAATAATCTCGCCAAATGTATATAACTGCTTGAGTGAGGCAGGTGTTAGCTTTCAACTCTCAACATCAATAGGCTTGCTTGCCTGCAGCAAAACAACCCCTTTCTCAACACCAGACGCGCTCCGCAAGCAGGTTTGGATCGGCTAATGTGAGAACGAGTGTAGGGATCAGGGCATATGTATTGCACTCAAACGAAAAATGCGTCTATCATTTCCCAAATAAACAATATGTTCATCTTTTTAAGAGTAGCACATGGCAAAGCCAATGCTTACAGTTTGTTGCAAATACTCATGAAGTATCTTGCAAATCAAAGGAATGAACACGCATTGAGTATAGACAAAAACATGCCAAATTACGCACACGCATGGTTGGCCAGGTGTGGACGCACCCACGTCCTTTCGAAATGTTTTAGTACAACAATGCGCATCTATCAAAGTGAACGTATCACAACGTCGCTTATAAGTGAAAATTGGTGACGTATGTGACCAAATTAACAAGTACGTCACAAACAAGTGTATGGAGGGTCCATCAGAGTCTGTTTGGTGTTATGCACCTACAGTGCAATTGCACCATATGCCAAACGTAATGGCATTCGTATCCTGTCAACGAACCACTGGCGCTTGTTATATTCAAACATGAATATAATTAGGATACACATCTGGTCGTAACGCATGCAAACAGGCGATAAGAAATCGGGAGTCATCCAAAATATGCCACAGAGATGGACCATACAAGACGATGACTTCTTGAATTGGTGGACAACTTGAGATCGTATAAATGTGGACAACGCTCAATTATGTCGTACGTAATAGCGAGGCGGTATTCTTATCGCTTTCAAGCTCAAATCCATGTGAGAGGGTCAAGTCACAAATTAACGAGATGAATCAGATGCAAAAGCATCATGCCAAAGGATGTAGAAAGAGAAGGTGAAAGAATCAATAATCTCCAAGTATTCAACGTCAAAACAACATGTCAAATTGGTCAAAACGTGACCAAGTCTTGACAACTCTTCGGTCAATCCAGAAAATGCCCAATAGAGTCAATTCCCATAGAATGACTACAATTGCAACAATGTTGTGGAAAAAATCTTTGGGCAAAGAGCCCGTCGGGTGTGTCGAAGAGATGCGCGCGGCACAAACGAACACAACGTGGGTGGGATGGGTGGGAAAGATAAATAAAACCCCCCGTTGATCCCTAAGTTGCAACAGGGAAAAATGGCCCTTTACGGTTGCAAATATTGACTTGACATGTATGAGGAGGACAAATGAAATAGTCGCCCTTGACCATGAAAGTCAATTAGGGGAAGTACTCAGATTTTCGTAACGTTTGAACTTCTTCGTTTAGGACTTTACCGAAAAAAACACCTTGTGTGTAATGGGACACAAAGTCCTCACACTGGTTTGTTGACTTTAACTCGTTGAAGATGACCAGTTACCTCGTTTACAAAAGTCAACCATGGTGGACCCAATTGGTTCCCATAAAACCCGGGCTCCCCCTTCGTGATATTAATTACTTAAAATTCCAAACTTTTGTTTGCTGGCAACAATATGTCGGAGAACAACATTTCAGGGCCAAAACGCGCTCCGGGCACATATTTTTGGTCAAGGAGGGACCGAAACGGGCCACCCCGGCAGAGAAAGAACTTGTCAAGCCAAGGGAAAACGTCCCGCCCCGCATGACCATGGGGGGAAAAGGGAGGGATACAAAAGAACCCCCCCGGCGGTGATAAGAAAGCCCCACCCGACAGCATCTGAAAATTGGACGGGCCGGACAGCTTCGTCAGATGCCCCCTTGACCAAAAACTCTTACTACCTAGCCTGCTGACGTATGCAAACGTCAGCAGCAACAATAAAGGGCCAGGCACACAGGCCCGGGCCGTACAGTGCGGACGCAAAGTGGCCGCAAATCATATGTTATGGCCATGGAGGGCCGAAACAAACCAAAATAAAAAAAAGCCCACCGAGCTTCTGGCAAAAAGTGGCCGCGGGAATCCCCAAGGCCGCTAGATATGGCCGCGACATCCGACGACCTCAAGGAGAGTCCAAAAGACCCCCCGTCGAAAAAAAAACAAAACAAGCGGGAAACGAGGGAAGCCCAGGACCTCTCCCCACCCAGACAATTGTTTTTTGAATTTGCTGACGCCACATGGCGTCAGCATAACGTGATGACGCGGCTTACACCGCGAACAAAACAAAACAAAACTGACGAGCCCACCCGGCTCATTAAAAATTGTAAAATGGCTACGGGCTATTTGGCCCGTAGGATGCCGATTGCAAAATTGGACGGGCCAAGGGGCGCCACACTGACCCCCTTAACCAAAAGAATCAGCGGGAAGCGAGGGAAACCCAAGACTACCCCTGTTGATAGATGTGACAGGACAACGAGACCATTCTTGCCACCCGACGTACTGGGACAAGGATTTCCTTGGCCTCTCTAACATGATAAGGAGGCCCAAAGGTCCCTTGTTTGTCGACGAGTTTTCTTAGGCTGACCAGGCTGACATGGTTGGCACTTGGAAGATTTGACGAGATTTGGGTCAAGGAGGCCTCTTGTCTCCTCGTCAATCACCTTGGCAAAACACTCATTACCTCGGCAAAACACAACAATAACTCAAATTAGTGTTTTGCAAATCGCAAAAATAATTTGCCATGCAAATTTGAACCAATCAAAGCAACATTGAACAATTCTCCACTACTTTTTGAGTGGAGCAAAGGCTTGCTCCGATACCTATGTAACAACCTTCGTGAGAATCTTTTCTAAGCCGTTCAGAAAGGAGTTGTGCAAAACTCTAAAATTAGTGCTTGTGAGAGTTACACTCACAATGACTCAAGTATTTATACCTGTTCAACGTGAAACACTGGAGTGCTTCGAGACACCACCTAGGCATCAGTCATGTCAACAAAAACAGTCAAATGGATGTGATCCATCACATCCATTTGATTGAATGCTTGAAAACATGCCATGTGGCAATTTCGAGACTTTCGACAAATCGCGACAAATTGTGACAAACCGTCTCGCGCTAAAGAGGCGTAGTTGCGTCTTTTGAATGGACGTGATTATTCGTAGTCATGTCTAAGCTTCTTTCAAATAGACGTGACTAATCGCGGTCATATCTTTCGATGTTTTTCGATATACGTGACCGTTCGTTGTGCGCACATGCTTTCGTCATGCATGAATAGTTATAAGAACTACTTCGCCAATCGGTTAGGTGTGATCGTCTCAAACGAGGGGTCGCAGGTTTGAATCCGCATGGATGTAAAATAATTTTGCATAATCGTTCTGTTTGAGTTTTACGACTTTGTTGGATTTAATGACTCGTCGTTCATTCAAAATCAGGGATTGTGCATTATCCGAAATAATGACAATCAACATAAACTAATCAATTAGTATTTTAATAAATTAAATTTTACAGTTATTCAAAGTAACTTTATGAATAATTATGTCGTATTGCTGTGAAGTAGCCAAATTACTTTACAACGCTTTTTGCAATAGCATCTTGGTTGTTTCGCTAATTGGCCACGGATTAGTCGGCACACGCGTGTGGCAAATAATTCATGAAGATGTAATTATTTACCAGATAATATATTAATAAATAGCGTAACGTACTTTAGGTGATTGGGAAAACGTCCCAAATACGCCTAAAATAGCTCAGATCGTTACAAACGCAAAAAGACATGTTATATTGTTAAAATGTATAAATACTTACATGTTTTGTATCTTAGATATTTTTATATATACAACATTATATAATGGTTATAAAACAAAAACTAGGCAAACAAGTAATTTACTATGAAAAAATCATGAGTATATTTAATTATTTCATGTGTGATGAATTATTTATTAATATATATATAAAAAGTGTTATTGAGTTTAATTTATTTATTAAATTATATCACAAAAATTTGTATTTGCAACATTTCATAAAATCACCTCAGAAATGTACAACAAGCATACAACATATCCAAAATTAGATATTTGAAAGGATTATTTTAATTAAATTTCAAAAATGTTGATATTTGTCATAATTTTTCTTTGAATGTTTATTATATACACTTTGATGACAATGAAAATAATATTGGACAATCTTTATGTCTTGCGAGTCAAATACTAGCGTTATTTTTGAGTATTTACAAAAAAATAAGTACTTGTCATTGTCCTCGAATAATTTTAGAAAACAATTTAGTACTAAAAAATCATTTTAAAGTATTACTATTGTTTAACGTATTAAATGAAAAATACTTACGCTTGTATTATTATTTTGTGTTCTAAAATTTTGACATCAAAAGTTGCAATTTTTAATTTGACAAGTCAAACAAATTTATTTAAAAAAATCTACCAAAAGAATAGGACTGGCACGCCATCAGCTAAATTGTGTTCTAAAATAAAATTTTAAATTTTTTTTTGTCAATTATAATATTTTCATTGTTAAGATATTTTATGACATATTATTTGTCTTGATTTATTCAAAGAAATAATTAAATTTTTGCAAATTTATGCAGATTTGCAAATTTTGGTGTTATGTAAATTTTTGCAAATTATTTTTCAAAATTTTGACTTTTTTTAAATCAATAACTCAAAAATTATGTTGTTACCTTTGAATTTGAATAAAAGTTGCAATATGAGCCCAATTTATGTCTTGAAATAACTTAGATAAAAGTTGCATATTGAACCCAATCCATGTCATGAATTAATATGACGCGTTTCAATCATGTCATGAAATGACAAAATAATGTTACGTACGTTCCAATTTGCTATGAGATTGTCTTGAAGTGTGATAATGTTTAGACAATCAAAAGTTTTATTGCATACTATCGTATACGTTTGAAAAAAAAATACTTGTGTAAAATTATTCTTATGAATTAAAATATATGTATAATTAAAATACTATCGTTAGCATAGTGGACAAAGTTGGTTCTTCATTGCCAAATTTTCCTACAATTCAATATTGTTCATGTATTTGAATTTCAAAACATAAATGAGTTGTTTTGATCAACATGTATGACTGTTGTATACGATAAATATTTTGATCAGTAGCTGCTGATGCACTTGCTGTTCATACAATTGATATATTTTAAATTACACAAAGGCAACATTATACAAAAAATCAGTTGGCAACACCAGTGTACATATGCACTTCTGCCCAATGATAAGATGTTGTTGCAACTCAATTTTTGACAATCCGTCGCTTGATTGAAAACGTTATATGCATTTCTGCCCAAAGATAAGATGTTGTTGCAACTCAATTTTTGTCAATCCGTCACTTGATTGAAAACGTGAACTTGTATTGTCCACTTCGTTGGTGACGCAATCACCGCCACTAATAGACCAAAATGGAATTGACTTCAACGAATAATATTTCAATATAATTATATTTTGCTGCATACGGTATATTACACAAATATTTTATACGAAGACTTAGCATCTGTAGCATCTGTAGACCATGTGTAGACCATCTGTAGACTTAGCATCTGTAGACCATTATTGGGACAATGGATAATAGAGAATTATGTTATTTTCTTGATTAACTCAAGGCTTTAAAAGTTGAGATGGAGTGGGATCGTGCTCAAACGACAAAATAAGAGTTCATTTTTGTCAATATATTAAAAGACGTTATTGTTTTTGAAAGAATAATTTCACATTGTTCTTTTACTTTTATATCTTTGTAATGAAAGATGCAAAGAACTGGCACGTTGTATTAAGTCTACTGGTGTTTTTTTATGGCTAACGAACGGCGGACTAAAATTTTTTCATATGTGTTTATACATGATCATTAAATACAATAACATATGAAATTTGGATGTCAGCAACAAGCGTACATCGTATGTATTCAATAAGTACGTACGAGTCGATGTGAATAAATTTTGATCATGTTATTCAAATGTGAAAAATTTAAAAACAAGACAAGTGTTTCTATGTACACAAGAGTAACTTTGAAAGTGTAAACGATATACCATCATTCATCTATTGCATCTAGCCACATGTCAATAAATCTTGACAGAATATGCAATTATAAATTTTTGAATAAAACATCTTCAACGTGTTTTTCTTGACATGATTTGCAACTAAACTAGAATAATTCTTCAATCATATGATAATATAGTACTTTAAATAATAACATGCACATTATAGTTAAATTGCAATTATCTAAATTTAAATTGTAATGAAATGTCTAAAATAATTAACAACATTATTTTTTTACTTATTATTTAATTATTATAATATTATATATTTTTCCATTCAAAATCAAGTATTAAATAGTAGCTTTGCTTGTAACGTGCACTACGCACAATTCGCATGAAAACATATATCACAATTCATAAAACTGTGTGAAATTCAAAATTCATCTAAATTTCACATGTTTATAGATATACTTCCATATGTTTGGTAATTAACAAAAAAGTTTTTTTGGTAATATAAACATTCGAATATTTAATGATTATATGCATCAGGTTTTATTTATGTTATAAAAAATTTTATAAAAAATATAATTGTGATACATCTTGGAGACTATGTAATGAAAACAGAAATAAGGGATAAATAATCAATCACCAAGAAGAAGGTCAAACATAAAAGTACATAAGCCCCAAAAACCAAAGTAAATTATTGTTGTCAATTGATTAGATTGAAAATTTAAAAGCGTTAAGAAAAAACGTTAGTTAACACTAGCTATACTGTGGGTCTTATTTTGGTTTTGGAACCAAATTATATTCCATAATTAGGCAAAATTCTACACCCACTTAGCATACTTTCTTTAAATCAAAATTGTTTGAAAATGGGCTCATTGGATGTGTCTTTACACAAACTCCTCCGGCAAATTAGTTTTAGTTCTAACGGCCAATTTTGACGAAGTTATGTAAGTTTGCCGGCCAAGAAGAGGTCACTTCCTGTTTCGATTTTGACCTTCGAACAGGCCTCTTTCTGCCTGTCATTTCTTTTGCTTTGCATGCTACAGAAGCCATGGCTGACATCGCTTATTTGTCTACAGGCCCCACGGTAGCCGTAGGCACTAAGATACTAACACCTAGTAAGATTTGGGGTGAAACTTGGGCAGCACAAGAGTTTGAAGAGCACTACAAAGAGTTTTTTTTGGTCGGAATCTTAGAGGAAGAGGTACATAAGATCAAAGAAACTAAGCTTAAGATCTATTTTGGCTACGATGGAGAGTACAAAACATGGGGACGCAATCAAATACTACAATACATGCCTTCTATCCCCGAATTTTATTGGTCTTGCCCATTTGAGGGAGTTGTTAGAGTTGAGGCCTCTTCGAACCTACTTTCACAACTTCCTGCTTCTCATGTGATTCAGGTCACTCCTAGCATTATAAACACACCCCCTAAATCAAAAGATACTCCCACACCACCAGAAGACACTCCCACACCAGTAGCAGACACAACAAACACTGAGGAAGTGTCAAAAACAGGCTTAGAACCGGTAGAGTCAACATGGAAAAGAGAAAGACCATTAAAACAGACAGGATCAGACATGTCTGTGCCTGCTAACAGGGAAGAGAGAAGGAACAGGGTGGTAACGGCAAGGGAGACTGCTAAGAGGAGGGCAAAGAGGGGCTACAGCAAGAAGAAGAACTGGCAATCAGATGAAGAGGAGTACAGCTCAGGTACGGAGTTGGAGTCTGAAGGAGTGCCAATGGTGCCTGTTGCTGCTGAGGAAGAAGAAGCTAAGGAGCCTGCCAACAACAGAGAGGAGTACTTATTTGATAGTGCCATTGCTAACGCATACATGTACGAGCTGGCCCACCCTGGTGCTGACAGATACTTGTTCATGTTGCAACTAGTGAGGGAGATGTCCGAGTGGGTACATCCTCGCAACAGGCAGACCAGGTCAAGTGCAGCAGGAGCTGCTGGAGAGCAGAGATGGACTGGGAGGCACTTTCCTGACAAGGTGAAGAAAGGAGAAAGGGCAAGCTGTGTGGTGTGTAGTGCTAAGTACTTTGACTTAGAAGCTGCAGCAAGGAAGAAGAGGTGCCAGTTCATGTGTACACCTTGTAACGTTGCCTTACATCCCACTCCCTGCTTTGAGATTTTTCACACTACCAGAAACATAGAGTATCTAGGTTGTGGTAGGAAGAGGTTGCCCACTGGTGTCCCTAAGCAGTAGCATGGATGATAGGTGCATAACTCTATGACTACTTATTTTTTTGCTCACACCATCTGCCATAGACCAGATTTTCTGACGCGTCGACCATTGAGCCATATATGACAAGACTCATAATTTTTGCTTCACATATTTTTGGTGCTCTCATGTTCCAAAGTACTTGTATAGGGTATTCCAAGTATGCTTGAACTTGTTTCAATAATTTCCATCAAGACATGCAAAAGTTATGCACCAAACAATGAATCTGCATGATGCACTTCTTAGCTTCCTTATGGGACCAATGACCAAAAAACTTGGTGTCAATTTGGGTCCCAAACTTTGGGCTGGTGTAGCACCCATGATACTAAATGAATTGTATATCTGTAAAGTGCAGTGTCTTCCTTACATCAAGATGTATGCTAGAAAAAATCAGGATCTAAAATAAATTGTACTTTTTTGGATATTGTGCTGAGAAGAAATGTACTTGTCGGACCTCACACGTGTGTTCCCCTTGTAGTACAAAAAAGTACACTAAAAAATTCCGAAAAAATCGAAAGAAGTACATTGCCAGATTGCTTACTCAAAGTAAGTTCAATATATCTATGGCTCTTATGTGCCACATAAGCACTGGTTTTAGTATGAGCATGCAAAGATAGGCTGTTGTGGTGTCCGTTTTGGTCCTATAGGCAGTAAAACTAGTGTTAAGTATGTTACATGATCTCCATGCAATACCAAAATTAATAATTTATAATCAATTTTATTATAAAATATTAAATTCATAAATATTCACTTTTTTGTGATTTTGATATACTATTGGACATTTGTTAAAAAACAAAATATAAATAAAAAACAAATATTACACATTAACTTAATATTTTTATTTGTTGTGATAACATGTGAATATGTGTATTGATATTATATTATATATTAAAGATTGTTTTTTGACATATGGAAAAAAATGACTCAACACATATACGTACAAGTGTCAATACTAAATAGTACAAAATGTCACATTATAATAATTGTCATGTTTTCAAGATTCATGCGTGTAAATAATTTTTGAATGAATTTTATTGTATTAATACATGGTATTTTTAGATAAAGTTTATTATTTTTATGATAAATTATATATATATATATATATGTTATGAATATAATGGTAATATCAAATTCAAAATTACTTAGAAAATGATATGTAAATATAATTTATAATACATATCTAATTAATTACATATTACCATAATTTATACATTGCATACGCAATACAATTAATGTCATATTTTTTGTCTTTTTTTTATTTGAGTGTGTCGATATGTAGGATTTGATGACTAGGATTGTCGATAAGTTTGAGGTAGGTAGTCAGACGCCACTGCAAATATAGATAGACAGAGAAGTTGTGAAGGAGTGCACTTGAGAGTTAAGAGAAAAAATTTGAGTCACATGAACGAGAGAGCTTCTTTCAGTGTCGTGTACATGTTTATGTGCTGTAAATGAGCATCAAGTGATGTGATTGCTTTCCCAAGTATAGATGAGCAATGGCAGACGAGTATTTTCAACACTCCTCCTGCTCCAAAGACTTTTTTTAGATTCTTCCCAAACCCCGCGTAAACTAATCGTGTTTGAAAGAATAGTGTAAGAAAGATGTGACAAACTTCAGAGCAAGAAATGTGTGTGTGAACGAAGAATTCAACGTTTTACAATTTTGAATGCCTCTCTTGTAGGTAATCAATATGACCATGTAGAGTCCATCATACCTATATAAGATATTGCTTGGACTGCTTTTGCACTTTGACCACATACCACTCGCATTGAAATATTTTTTTTCGTGATCTATGAAAAGCTCCATTTGTTAGCCTATTTTCTTGTATCTGATCTTCCACTTGCAACATTTGGTGTCCGCCATTGTTGTTTTTTTGGCTTGTAAAACCTTAAAAACCTCTTTTGTAAGTAAGATTATGACCATGTAAAGTCCATCATACCTATACAAAACATAGCCAATTAGCATCAATGTTTGACTTTGTCTTTTGTTCCTTATCATTTAGGTCCCAATAGGAAAAATAGCCAATAAGATCATGTTGTTTAAATTCCTACACAACCTTGAGTCCATCGTGGACTTTTTGGAAGTTACCTTTGACAGTAATTTTGCTAATTAAAGTTCCTGTGAATTATCTGATCTTCCACTTGCAACATTTGATGTCCGCCATTGTTGTTTTTTTGGCTTGTAAAACCTTAAAAACCTCTTTTGTAAGTAAGATTATGACCATGTAAAGTCCATCATACCTATACAAAACATAGCCAATTAGCATCAATGTTTGACTTTGTCTTTTGTTCCTTATCATTTAGGTCCCAATAGGAAAAATAGCCAATAAGATCATGTTGTTTAAATTCCTACACAACCTTGAGTCCATCGTGGACTTTTTGGAAGTTACCTTTGACAGTAATTTTGCTAATTAAAGTTCCTGTGAATTATCTGATCTTCCACTTGCAACATTTGATGTCCGCCATTGTTGTTTTTTTGGCTTGTAAAACCTTAAAAACCTCTTTTGTAAGTAAGATTATGACCATGTAAAGTCCATCATACCTATACAAAACATAGCCAATTAGCATCAATGTTTGACTTTGTCTTTTGTTCCTTATCATTTAGGTCCCAATAGGAAAAATAGCCAATAAGATCATGTTCTTTAAATTCCTACACAACCTTGAGTCCATCGTGGACTTTTTGGAAGTTACCTTTGGCAGTAATTTTGCTACTTAAAGTTCCTGTGAATTACCCAGAAAAAAAAAAAAACAATCTGATAGTGTCGGAATAAAAACCGACAGTCAAAAAATGTTTATGCGCTAATTTTATCTCCCAATCACTTCGTGTGTGCGTCCACCAGTTAGGAAAATGCATACACACGGAAACACGACCATCGAACGAATCAAGTAACGAAGTTGTTGTTAGAGCGTATATTAAGACCAAATTAAAAGTACAAATTGATTGAGAGAACTATAAGTGCCCAGAACCAAACAATCTAACCTCATTTAAGTTATATATTTGGTGCATAGATTAGCAACATTTGCGCGCGGATACGTCGTCCGTCGGCCAAACGTGTACAGTACAAAAATGTCACCTGCACATTCGTGCATTGCATTGTGTCATTTTTATATTTTGCAGAATTACACAAGATCAAACATGGAAAACACATAACTGCACAAATGAGCAGTATTAACGCTTGGACGTTTTTTTGTGGGCCCACACCGCAGGTAGAAAGAAATTCGTACGACAATGCCATTGCAATTGCATAATACATGTGGCTCTTTGCGATTACCGCTCTAGGAAGTGCAACGGCACTTTTGGCATTGTGTCCACGAGCCGGTGTGCTCGCTTGTTGCGTCGTAACGCACGGCACTTTTAGTATTGAGTCTACGAGCCAGGTTTGCTCGCTTGTTGAGTCGTATCTGCTCTGCTTGGTGGACTGTTGTTCGTTGCTTTTATCCGCATGCGCTGTGGTTGGGAGGTGACGTAGAGGACTCATTCAGACATTTACACATTCTCACAAATTTGACATAAATTATATTAAAGCCGTTGATGGAATCACCAAATCATGGACGTCTCATGGATGAATTGTGCAATACTTTTTGATGACGCTCGTGTCTTGCAAAAAAATTTCCAAAAGTTGTACAAATAAATAGTCATGGAAGTCTTCTATTGACTATTATACTGAACATAATTATCCCATGTCAATACAAGATATAAATCTACGTCAGATATTTGATATCAAGAACTTCTTTCTCGATTTCTCAGAGTTATATGACCTCGTTCTCCACTTCTCAGAGTTATATAACAATGCCTCAGAAGAAGAGTGATCACTGTAAAACCACATCAATCTACCGTAAGGTATGAAAAGTAAAAAATCTATATGTCATGTTTGGTAAATTTCCTTCCCACGCCTGTTTGCCTCCATTGGTGAGTTTATCTGACCAATTCAATCAAGATATTCACCCGCTCTCAAAAGAAACCATGTGTCTTTGTACGAAGTTTGTCAACTTTCACGAATATCCAGATCTTTGAAATGCACGACTTGAAGTCAAATGTGCCATTTTTAGGTCAAAAGGACATGTGTACATTATTCTAGAAAGAGGTGGCAAGTTTTGGGATGTGTTGGGTGCCAACACATCAACATACACCTTCGTAGAAATTAATTATGTAGCAAGTATATAAACAAGAGCTAGAACATAGAAAGACATTCCAGAATCACTCTTGTACTTGCCAAAATCCAGAAACATATTAACTTTCAAGAAGCCATCTCTCTTTCAAGAAGCTACCACTTGTGTTCAAAGATCCTTGTCTTGAATAAAGTATTCTATTTCACTAAGTACTTTATCTATCTGTTTCACCACAAGTTTTGGAATGCCTTTCTATGTTCTAGCTCTTGTTTATATACTTGCTACATAAGTAATTTCTAGGAAGGTGCATGTTGATGTGCTGGCACCCAACACATCCCAAAGCTTGCCACCTCTTTCTCAAACAATATACACAGGTCTTTTTGACCTAGAAACGGCACATTTGACTTTTGCCACATGGAGTTTTTCTAAGTCCTTCCTCTAACTTCGAAAATACCTTAGAAGGTTCAAAGGACATGAACAAAGTCACTAGAGTATCTATTCACACTTGACTCCACACAATACTACTTCAAATATATTCAAAAGCATTGAAAAGATAAGCAAACTAATACATTATAACTCAAATCACTACATCGCTCCCTCGACAGAAAAAGTGACGTCTCGGCGCGTCAAGTCAGATCTTACACATGTGGAGCAGACTGTCAACAGCTTCAAGTCAGGTGCCACACATGTGAAGAGGATTATTCAAAGGCGCCAAGTCAGGTGCTACAAAGTAAGGTAGACTAGGCAAGGTCGTGGGTGGTGTGACCTTATTGGCTAGCCCACTCCGTAGTGATAAGGAAAATACTGCAAGTTAGTCCAGAATCTGCCACAAATTTAAAAAACCATAGCATCCACAAAATTGCTCCAAATCTAGAATTTTTAATGCCACACAAAGCGCGTCTAAGACATTTACCAGGTCACCAGATTTGAGAGCATTCTAATCTCAGGAGTGTCGTTGAGAGCAGAGAGAGTAGGCACTCTTCCAAATCTGTACAGAAACTTCTGAAAATTATGAGTCCTACTATGCTTCTTTAAATTCTGTAAAGTTAGTTTTTAAAAGGGCGCAGTAAGATCTTCTACCATAGTCTTGAGTTTCAGAGGAATCCAAGTTCGAGGGAGGGCACAATGTTAGAAGGCATATTCTAACCTAATAATGCCAGCAGCCTGACTCCCCTGTGTTTAGAGATTTTTATCTCTCTAACCACAGCTTCAAATTGAGCAAACTTGGACTCTAAAGATCTATCTACTCATGGGCTACAGCCATGTAAGATTTCAGGATATATTATGCAAAGACCTATCAGCAGTATCAATTTTAGTTTTCTGTCCAGAAACTGCGAGAAGAGAAGAGTGTCTAATGTCAATTTTTTCTCTATCCGGTTCTTGCAGGCTGCCCCCAAGGGGTGTTTTGCTGCTTCTTGATGGTGGCAGGCTGCCTGCCTAAAGTTGCAGGCCTTCTAGTAGAGAGACTTGGGGCTGGTCCAAGATGTGGGTTGGCGGCATGGAAGCATTTCAGCTTCTTCTGATCTTTGTAAAGGGAGTGCGCCGCCACCCAACTATTCTCAAAATCTGGATATTCTTTCCACTTGATCAAGTACTGCTGTTGTCTCCTGAAATTTCTCATAGCCAATATCTCTTTCACTTCATACTCCAAATGATCATCACTACTGTTGAGGTTGGTGGGGTTGTCATCCGTCCTGGGAACTTGTTGTCCGGTTGCACATATGGCTTGAAGAGGGAATCGTGGAATACGGGGTCGATGTGCATAGTCTGGGGAAAATCTAGCTTGAAAGCAACGGGGTTGACTTACTGGATAATCTTGAAGCGTCCCAAATACTTGGAAGAGAACTTGCTGCCGGCAGGCCTGTTGTTCAGGGAAATGTTCGTGGATGATAGTAACACGTTGTCACCCACTTTGTACGTAATTTCTCTTCTAGACCTGTTTGCCACTCTTGCTTCAGCATCTTGCGCATGTTGTAGAGCTTTCTTGGCTGCTGCAAGGGCTGCTTCTAATGTCTCCAAAAAATTTGCTGCTGCAGGTACTTCATCATGGCAAGCCGTGAAGCTCAGTAGCGTGGTCGGACGGAAGCCTCGTCGTGATCAAGAGTTCGCATAGTAATACCGTGCTTGGTGGCAAAATCTGCAGCGATGAGGTTGCCTTGAGCTCCGCTTTCCACCAAGATGTGGACCTTGTCTCCTCCAAGGTAACCTCTTAAACTCATTAAGGTTGGAATGTCGTCTTCAACGGGGGTCTGCACCTCACTAGGCTTGTTGTCTTCTCGTGAAGTGGGTCTTGGGGTGGTAGGCTTCTGGCCTATTGGCGCTGTCCGGTTTTTGACAACTTTTTGGGGCATGAGAGTGCACAATGGCCCTTTTCAATAAAAGCATAGTCCAGCCGTCATGAGAGCTTCTTTTTCAGCCGGGAAGAGTCTTGCTTTCACTCCTTGCTGGTTTCTTGCATCATAAGTGTCATTAGAGGATCTTCCACTCTTCCGGGCAGCCGCGGGGTCCCTTTTAATAACTTTAATTTTCATGGGTGTGGGTCTAGATTCTTATGTGGAAGGGGCTACGTACACCCGCGTTGTCGGTGCCCGTGAAGATGAAGGCAATGAATGCTTAAAATCCAAGGTATCCACCTTTTGCGCCACTTCAATAATCTTTGAGAAGTGCGTCAAGTCGCATAATTCCACTTCCTTTGCCACCTTGGGCTTGATGCGAAATATGTAGCGGTCAATCTTCTCCTCGAGAGACATGTTGGGGATCTCTAAAATGAGGGCATGAAATCTGGATGTATACTCTTGGACAGGCATCGTTTGTTTGAGATGGTGGAGCTTTCCTCGGGCAATCTTCTCCGCATTGATGGGCATGAATTGCATCTTGAGGGCCTCAAGAAAGTCTGCCCATCTTGCATATGAGGGTGGGAGATCTTGGCCGAGCACGGGTGCGCCATAGCTTGATATACACCCCCTTGATAGTTGCACCACTATGATGTTGCTGCTCCTCTGAGTAAGGTAACGGCAAAGGAAACATAGTCCTCCTTCGGTACTTCAAGGAATGTAGTGATTTGAGTTATAGTATATTAGTTGGCATATATTTTAATGCTTTTGAATATATTTGGAGTAGTATTGTGAGGAGTCAAGTGTAAATAGATATGTTAGTGACTTGGTTCATGTCCTTTAAACCTTCTAAGGCATTTTCGAAGTTAGAGGAAGGACCTAGAACTCCATGTGGCAAAAGTCAAATGTGCCATTTTAGGTCAAAAGGACACGTGTACATTATTCTAGAAAGAGGTGGCAAGTTTTGGGATGTGTTCGGTGCCAACACATCAACATACACCTTTGTAGAAATTATTGATGTAGCAAGTATATAAACAGGAGCTAGAACATAGAAAGACATTCCAGAATCACTCTTATACGTGCCAAATCGAGCCACGGCTCAAGAGCCTCCACAAGAGCCAACGAGAGCAAGGAAACTCATCAAGCCCGGCAAACGCGACACTTTCAACCCCGGGAAAGGTGCCAACCTGAATTTATGGCTCTACCAAGTGGAGACGTACCTCGCATTCCTTGAAGTACCCGAGGAGGACTACGTTCCCTTTGCCGTTACCTTACTTAGAGGAGCAGCAACATCATGGTGGCGTAATCATCAAGCGGCTATATATCAAGCTATAGCGCACCCCATGCTTGGCCAAGAGCCCCCACCATCATATGCAAGATGGGCAGATTTTCTTGAGGCCCTCAAGAAGCAATTAATGCCCATCAATACGGAGAAGATTCCCCGAGGAAAGCTCCTCTATATCAAGCAAACGACGTCCGTTCAAGAGTATAAATCCAGATTTCATGCCCTCACTCTAGAGATTCCCAACATGTCTCTTGAGGAGAAGATTGACCGCTACATCTTTGGCCTCAAACCCAAGGTGGCAAAGGAAGTGGAATTACGCGACTTGACGGACTTCTCAAAGATCATTGAAGTGGCCGAAAAGGTGGATACCTTTGATTTCAAGCACTCCGTGCCTTCATCTTCACGGGCACCGACGACGCGGGTGTACGCAGCCCCTTCCACATTCGAATTTGGACCCATACCCATGGAAATTGGAGTTATCAAAAGGGACCCCGCGGCTGCCCGGAAGAGTGCAAGACCCTCGAATGACACTTATGATGCAAGAAACCAGCAAGGAGTGAAAGCAAAACTCTCCCCGGCTGAAAAAGAAGCTCTCATCACGGATGGACTATGCTTTTATTGCAAGGAAAAGGGCCATCGTGCACTCTCATGCCCCAAAAGTTGTCAAAAAACGGATAGCACCGGTAGGCCAGGAGCCTACCACCCCAAGACCCACTTCACGAGAAGGCAACAAGTCAAGTGAGGTGGAGACCCCCGTTGAAGACGACGTTTCAGCCCCAATGAGTTTGACAGGTTACCTTGGAGGAGAGAAAGTCCGCATCTTGGTGGATAGCGGAGCTCAAGGCAACTCCATTGCTGCAGATTTTGCCACCAAGCACGGTATTACTAAGCGAACTCTTGACCACGACGAGGAGATTATGATGCCCGATAGATTCTCCTATACTACCCCTTCCAAGAAGACGTACCCCTTAGCACTCTCTATCAAGTCCTTCAAGGATAGAGTAGTATTCTCCCTCATGCAATTGGGCAAGTACGACGTCATCCTAGGGACGCCTTGGTTGACCAAGCACAACCCCCAAGTTGATTGGAGAGACGGTACTATCAAGATCAAGAATGACATCACTTCAAGAATCTGTATTTTGCGCGCAATCCAGAATATCCAGACCCAAGACATCAAGAAGTCGGCACACGAGATACTATTGTTTGCCCTCCAACTCAAGAGACTTGTGAGGAAGGGACACGAGCTTCTTTTGGCCTTGATCACGCCAAAAGACATCAAGAAAGACATCGAGAGTCAAGAAAGCAGCCCCCTCCCCAAGGAGTACAAGAAGTCTTGAAGGTCTACTAAGAAGTATTCTCCCCTGCATTGCCCAAGGGCCTACCCTCCAAGAGATTCGTAGACCACAAGATAGAGTTGGAGCTCGGAAGCAAGCCCATCTCTTGGCCTAAGTTCAAGATGTCATACACGGAGCTAGATGAAGTCAAGAAGCAAATTAAGGAGCTATTGGAGCATGGCTTCATTCGACCTAGCAAGTCGCCATTTGGAGCCCCGGTGCTATTTGTCAAAAAGAAGAATGGTACCTTGAGGATGTGTGTGGACTATCGCGCCCTCAACAAGATCACCATCAAGAATCGATACCCGCTGCCGCACATGGATGAGCTCATGGACCGGTTGGTTGGAGCCAAGTACTTCACGAAGGTGGACTTGAGAAGCGGCTACCACCAGATTCGCATCGCTGAATCTGACATAGAGAAAACGGCGTTCAAAACAGAAGACGGCATTGAGGACAGGATATGGACAATTTGAGTTCATGGTCTTGCCATTTGGACTCACCAACGCGCCAGCAACTTTCATGACTATGATGAACACCATATTCCAGCCCATGTTGGACAAATTTGTGGTGGTATTCATCGACGACATCCTTATCTACAGCAAGACCCTTGAAGAGCATGCAAGACACTTGAAAGAGGTCCTCAAAGTATTGAAGCAAAATAAGCTATTTGCAAAGTGCGAGTTTGCTAAACAAGAAGTGGCGTTCCTAGGTCTCCACGTGACGGCTGATGGCATCAAGATGGACCCCAAGAAGACCACGGTGGTGGAGGAATGGCCAACCCCCACGACCAAGAAAGAAGTCCAATCATTCTTGGTATTTGCCATTTGGTACAGGAGATTCATCCAAAGCTTCTTGCACATAGCAGCCCCTCTCACGGATCTACTCAAGAAGGACAAGCCATATGTATGGACCAAGAAAGAGGAGGAAGCATTCCAACAACTGAAGCAAAGATTGACGACGTCCCCGGTGCTCACACTCCCAAGTCCAAACTCAGATTGGCCCTTCCACGTCATCACCGATGCATCTTCCTATGTAATTCAAGCAATCCTGCTTCAAGACCAAGGCAAGGGACTGCAGCCCATTGCCTATGAGTCAAGGAAGCTAAATCCAGCCGAGCAAAATTATACAACCACGGATCGAGACGCATTGGCGATTGTACATGCCTTGAAGGTTTGGCGCTGCTACGTTGAAGGACGCAAGGTGCTGGTCACTGTGGACCACGAGGCGTTGAAGCACCTCCAGACGCAGCCGTATCTCTCAAGGAGACAAGCAAGATGGAGCGAATACTTGCAACAATACAACATCACGATTGAATACCAGCCCGGCAAGACAAACCCGGCTAACCCCCTCTCAAGACTGCAATTAAACGCAGTGATGACATCCCTGAAGACAAATCTGAAAGCTCGATTTTCAGCCGCCTATAAAAGAGACCCTTACTACAAGAACGGAGAACCAGCCTTGGACCCATACAAGTAGCAAAAAGGCAATTATTGGGTGAGGCAAGACACGGGCCGGAGATGTGTTCCTAATGACTTAGACCTCCGGCTCTTGCTTCTACGAAAAGCACACGACAACCCTCTTGGAAAACACTTTGGAATCCTAAAGACCACGGGCGTTCTAGCCAGGACTTATTGTTGGCCAGGCATGTCTAAGCAAGTCAAGGAGTACTGCAGGAGCTGTGACCCATGCCAAAGAGTCAAGCCATCATCACATAAGGCGAGAGGACTCCTCCAACCACTACCAATCCCGGAAAGGCAATGGACGGACATCTCAATGGACCTTATCGTGGACCTGCCCGTGACACCTCGAGGCCATAATGCAATTCTCACGGTGGTGGACAGACTTACGAAGATGGCTCATTTTATTCCCACAACGACTAAGGCTACAGCACCACAACTTGCAAGACTCGTCTTTGACAACATCTTTCGACTTCATGGACTACCATCAAGAATTGTGTTGGATAGAGATCCAAGATTCACAAGCCATTTCTGAAAAATCTCTTCAAGAACTTGGGTACATCGCTGAATATGTCCATTGCCTACCACCCGCAATCAGATGGGCAAATCGAGCGTATGAATCGTACCCTAAAGACCTCTCTAAAGGCCTACGTGTCTACTCCGGAGCAAGATTGGGACATGTACTTGACCCCTCTGCAGTTTGCCTACAACAACACGACGCAGGCCTCTACTCAAGAGTCCCCATTCTTTCTCAACTATGGCTTCCATCCAACCACGCCACTGAGCTTCACGGCTGGCCATGATTAAGTACCTGCAACAGCAAATTTTATGGAGACATTAGAAGCGGCCCTTACAGCAGCGAAGAAAGCTCTACAACAGGCTCAAGATGCTCAAGCAAGAGTCGCAAACAGGTGCAGAAGAGAAATTACGTACAAAGTGGGTGACAACGTGTTACTATCATCCAAGAATATTTCTCTAAACAATAGGCCTGCTAGCAGCAAGTTCTCTTCCAAGTACATGGGACCCTTCAAGATTATCTAGCATGTCAACCTCGTTGCTTTCAAGCTAGAACTTCCCCAGACTATGCATATCGACCCCGTATTCCACGTTTCCCTCTTCAAACCATATGTGCAACCCAACAACAAGTTCCCAGGACGTGTGACAACTCCACCAGCTCCAACAATAGTGCATGATCATTTGGAGTACAAAGTGGAAGACATAGTGGCTATGAGAAATTTCAGAAGACAGCAGCAATACTTGTTTAAGTGGAAAGGATATCTAGATTCGGAAAATAGTTGGGTGGCGGCGCACTACCTTGACAAAGTTCAGAGAAAGTTGAAGCGCTTCCATGCCGCCAACCCCCATCTTGGACCAGCCCCAAGTGTCTCTACTAGAAGCCCAAAGACTTCAGGGAGGCAGCCTGCCACCATCAAGGAGCAGCAGAATACCCCTTGGAGGCAGCCTGCAAAAACAAGAAAGAGGAAAAATTGACATTAGACACTCTTCTCTTCTCGCAGTTTCTAAACAAAAAACTAAAACTGCTACTGGTGATAAGTCTCTGCATAATAAATTTTGAAAATCTACCTGGCTGTATTCCATGAGTAGCCGGTCAATTAGAGTCCAAGTTTGCTCAATTTGGAGCATTGGTAAAAGAGATATGATGCTCTAAGTAGAAGGGGGTCAGGCTACTGGCATTATTAGGGCAATATATGCCTTCTAAAATTGTGCCCTCCCCTGCACTTGGAATGCTCTGAAACTCAAGACTCTGGTAGAACATCTTACAACGCCTATTTTGATACTTACTTTGCAAAATTTGGAGAATCATAAAAGGACTTATGATTTTCAGAAGTTTCTGCACAGATTTGGAGGGGTGCCTATTCTCTCAGCTCTCAACGACAATCCAGAGATTAGAATGCTCTCAAATTTGGTGACCCGATAGAGTTCTCCGACGCGGTCCGCCTGTACTCAAATTTTTAGAATTGGAGCAGTTCTGTGGACGTATAAATTTTTGAATTTGAGGCAGATTCTGGGCCAACTTGTACAATTTTCTTTATCATCAAGGAGTAGGCAAGCCAATAAGGTCACACCACCCACGACCTTGCCTAGTCTACCTTACATGTGTAGCACCTGACTTGGCGCCTTTGACTAATCCTCTACACATGTGTGGCATCTGACTTGAAGCTGTTCACTAGTCTGCTCCACATGTGTAAGACCTGACTTGACGCGCCGAGACGTCGCTTTTTGTGTCGGGGGGGTGATGTAGTGATTTGAGTTATAACATATTAGTTGGCATATATTTTAATGCTTTTGAATATATTTGAAGTAGTATTGTGTGGAGTCAAATGTGAATAGATAATCTAGTGACTTGGTTCATGTTATTTAAACCTTCTAAGGCATTTTCGAAGTTAGAGGAAGGACCTAGAAGAACTCCATGTGGCAAAAGTCAAATGTGCCATTTTAGGTCAAAAGAACATGTGTACATTATTCTAGAAAGAGGTGGCAAGTTTTGGGATGTGTTGGGTGCCAGCACATCAACGTACACCTTTCTAAAAATTACTTATGTAGCAAGTATATAAACAAGAGCTAGAATATAGAAAGACATTCCAGAATCACTCTTGTACGTGCCAAATTCCAAAAATATATTAACTTTCAAGAAGCCATCTCTCTTTCAAGAAGCTACCACTTGTGTTCAAAGATCCTTGTCTTGAATAGATAAAGTATTCTATTTCACTAAGTGCTTTATCTATCTGTTTCACTGCAAGGAATGTGAGGTACGTCTCTACTTGGTAGAGCCATAAGTTGAGGTTGGCTCCTATCCCGGGGTCGAAAGTGTCGGGTTTGCCGAGCTTGATGAGTTTCCTTGCTCTCGTTGGCTCTTGTGGAGGCTCTTGAGCCGTGGCTGGATTTGAAGCGTTGCTTGCAATGGAGGCAACCATGGCAGCCATAGCTTCTCTTGACGCTTGCACGGTTGCTTCATAGGTGGCCAAGCCCACTTGGTTGTGGACGGTCATTAGAAAGGCTGCCCACTCATTTGCGGGAACTCCTAATGGTGGGGTCAACTTTGCTATAGCGGCTGCCACGGGATTTGACGGTGCTCCTCCTTGTGGTGCTTCCTGTTGTTGCAGATTTTCTTGAGTGGGCTCTCCCATCGATGCTGGAGGAGGGTCTCTTGGAGAGGAAGGGCTTCCTTCCAAAGCTTGCTATTGGTCTTGAGGATCGGCCATCTTCTTGTGCTACCAAAGTCCCTAGCTCCGATACCACTGTAGTGAAGCAGATAGATAAAGTACTTAGTAAAATAGATTACTTTGTCTATTCAAGATAAGGATCTTTGAACACAAGTGGTAGCTTCTTGAAAGAGAGATGGCTTCTTGAAAGTTAATATATGTTTAGAATTGGCAAGTACAAGAGTGGTTCTCGAATGCCTTTCTATGTTCTAGCTTTTGTTTATATACTTGCTACATAAGTAATTTCTAAAAAGGTGCATGTTGATGTGTTGGCACCCATTACATCCCAAAACTTGCCACCTCTTTCTAGAATAATGTACACATGTCCTTCTGACCTAAAAATGGCACACTTGACTTTTGCCACATGGAGTTTTTCTAGGTCCTTCCTCCAACTTCGAAAATGCCTTAGAAGGTTCAAAGGACATGGAGCAAGGCACTAGAGTATCTATTCACACTTGAATCCACACAATATTACTCCAAATATATTCAAAAATATTAAAATAAAAGCAAACTAATATATTACAACTGAAATCACTACAAATTAACTTCAAACATGTTCTGAAGCTCATTTTTGGAAGTCAACCTCTAGTTTTCTTTATCTTATTGATACATAATAGCGTGATTGACACACTCAGCTAATTTAACCAACCAATCACAACGAAGTGGTCAATTGCCATGACCATTTTTGAAAAGTAATCACTTTCGGAATCAGGGTTACGCCGTTCGCTTGTTCGCTTAGTTCGCCAAGTGCGCAAGTTCGCTTAGTTCAAAAGAAAACCTTAGTTCGCCTAGTGCGCCTAGTCGCGACGACGTCGACGTCATGTAGCTCCAACGTCAATGTTCGATGACGATTGCGCGTGTGGAACTCTACGTCGTGTCAGGCATTTTTTTTTGTTCAAAATGGCTGGTTTTTTTTAATGCGCTTTCGGAAGTTTTCGTTGCCCGTTGTATAGCGACGAGTCTCGAAAAGGACGTTCACTCTTGACATTTATTTTGGTCGTCGGCGGACGGGTTTGAACCCCCGCCACTAATTGCAGGGGGCGTTGACGTACCAAAGAGCCACACACGTTTGTTCACGCATTTAGTTTTTGACTTAAATATAACAAATTGCAAGCTGCTCTTCAAATTTGTATGGCAAAACCGTGGATCACGTCTAACGGAAGCAATGCGAGCAGATGGGGTTGAACGCCCACCACCGGTTGCCGTGAGCGCAGCTTTACCTAAGGGCCATGAAGTGGTCTTTACCAATTTAGTGCTTTACTTTCAATAGTACCTCTGAGACTTGGGAGAGAAGCTGGGAGTGAAAATTGGGAGGGCCGCTTAGCAGCGCCTTTTTTTGGTACTTCTTAACAACTTGACTAGTTCAGACATAAGATGTAAGAACACTTCTTCATCATATTTGAGACTAATAAGGTTAAGTAAAATTAATAAAAACACTGACACTCATAATCAGCAATTGCATGAGAAGCAAGAAGTTCTTATTGATTGCCTCTTTGTGTGAGAAAAGGCAATTTAGACTAACCAAAAAAATTGGTAAGAACACACTGGGAGGGCTGCTTAGCAGAGAATATTTTTAGTATATCTTATATACTTGATTAATTCATACAAAAAGCATCTTTGCTTCATTGAGTATAAAAAGCTTCAATAAATAAGTGTGAAGAAGATTAAGCCTTTTAACAAGCATGTATAAGAGGTAAGAAGTACTTACTAATGCGACATTTAAGAGTGAGCAAAGGCTTAGTGATAAAAAGTGAGTTTGACAATAATTTTCAGTACAGGCTAATTCTATGTACAAGCTAGTTGACAAACACGTCTACTACCTAGTAACGAATTGCTCTTGGTCTTCGTCTTCCTGAAGCTGCAACACTAGGTCGCTCCTCCACCTCCTCTTCCTCGATTTTCATCTCCTCTTCCTCACTCAACGAGGCATGCATGGCAAGAATGAGACCCTCCTCTTCAGGTGTCTCCAAGAAATCCGCTTCTTCAACCCATGGAGTCGCGCCGACACTTGGTCCAAGGAAGTCCAAACTCTTCTCTTGAAGTCTCAACATAGAATGCACGTACACTAACTTCCTTGCTCTAGTAGGGAGCAGCCTATTGCGAAGTGGACTATGAACAAACTCGTACTCAGACCAATTTCTCTCACATGCAGCTGCTAAACCAGGTTGCGACAATATTCTCATAGCAAGAAGCTGAAGATTAGGACAATGACACGTGAGCAGGCATCATGGTCTTATTAGCCTTGCAAACGTCATCGGCAAAAATGTCACCGCTCTGCCGGTAGAGCGCCAACTCTCGATCCACCAACGCTCGGTCAGCCACACCGCCTCCGACAAGGGTATTCCGCACGTCAGATGTAGTGAAACAGATAGATAAAGTACTTAGTAAAACAGAATACTTTATCTATTCAAGACAAGGATCTTTGAACA
>WELA01012694.1:26491-42436 GCA_009602735.1 Mesotaenium endlicherianum
GGGGGGGGGGTGGGGGGGTCTTACGGGGTCGTTGAGAAACTCGCGCAGGCAGAAGAACACGCCCGCGCCCGTGGCCTGCGTGCGCCCCCTGATGCCTCCCTGGAGCACGCACCCGTCACGCCCCCGTGTTTGGGTCAGTGTCGGTGTTTCTGATTGCAACAGTAGAATCACCACAGCCTGCTGCCGGAAGAGTCGATGGCGAGCTGCACGTGTATGTGTGAATTTTGAAGTGTGCGGTTGAGAGTGACGCTTTGTGAGGACTAAATTGGCATGTCTGCAGGCAGCAATGGACATCACACACATGACGCGCACAAACACAAAGTAACACACACGGGCACAGAGACACACACAAACGCAAGCAAACACACGGGCACAGAGACACACACAAACGCAAGCAAACACACGCACACAAAGACACACACACACACACACACACATATGCAACCATCAAGTGCGTGTGCGCGTGTGCGTGTGCGCGTGCATCCAAATCTACAACTGTACACCACAAGCGACCCAGTTTGTATCTCCGGGGCCAATCTGCTAACCTGTCGCAGCAGCCATACACACGCTCGTCTACAGCAGGTCAGCACCCCGGCCTCCCTCCCTCCCTCCCCCTCCCCCACACACAAGTACTCTAGACCTCGTGCGCTGGAGCTGCACCTCTTCAAGAGGCTTCCCGGTGACGCAGGCGATGCCGTTGATGTCGTCCGGTCTTAGAGTCGTATACGTGTCCTGCACCCAGCGTGTGCGCGTGCACACACACACACACACACACACAGAGCAGGTCAGCTCAGCTTAATGAGGGGGGCAAACATTTACATACATGGAAATGACACACATTTAAGCTCCAGCTGAAAGAACAGAAAGACTTGTGTGCATACTATTGACGGGTAATGTTGGGATAATATAGTGATAGCGTACCTTGATCCAGGCCATCTCCTGGGGACCCGTGCCGTAATCGGGGGCGGGCACATCCTGCCCAGAGTCGAGCCAAGTCAGACCGGATCAGATAGAGAGTAAACCAGGTCGAAGAAGGTCAAAGCATGTCCAAGAAACAGGTAAACCAGGCCAGACAGGGTTGGGCATGAGCATCGAAGAGGGTGCATGCATTTTGTGAGCGCCAAGAAAGGGACCTCAAGTAAAGTGCCTAACACCTTTCCCATGAAATGTTGTGCCAGAGTTATGTTTGTGTATTGGAAGGAACACAGACACTGCACTTGTACGAATCAAGGTAACAATCAGCACACACGCATATGAACACTAACACGCGCATTGTACTACATAGAACATGCACAGGCACAGTGAGTGTGTGTATACACATACAAGTGCTCTCGAAACAAGTGTGCGAGAAGTGTATATTCTCAAACTTACTTGTGTAATACTGAGGATGTACATTCACAGTTGAACACGCACACACGTGGCTGATCTCATTTTGCATACTTTAGAATGTAATATGTACCAGACTTAGGTGCACCAGAAGACCAAACACACACACACACACACACACACACACACACACAAACACACAAATATTCTATATTGCAAATACATACACACTCACACACACACACACACAAGTTGTTAACAAAAGTATTCATGTATTATACCTTGTTTCTCTTAGGAAGCACACAGTAGATGCCTCTTAATGCTAGTCAGTGAACTCCAGCACAAGTCTGCCGTTGTACACATAGCAGAGCAAGTGACGGGAGGGAGAAAAGGCCGCTGCTCACAATGGCTGGCCCAATGAAGTTCTTCTTGACAAGCTCGGCCGTATAGCGCCGCACGATCGCCTCCTTCTCGTACCGGCTGTACTTCTTCGGATCTGCGCTCTCATGCAAGCAGGCACCAGCCGCAACAATGAGATACCATGCACGCTTGTGCATGCAAGCGTCAGCCACAAGCCTGTAAACATTCTGAGAAAGAGAGAACACAAGTATTCCTCACCACAACCATGTCTCGCTATTGTAAAACGTAGGCTTTCTGTATACGTCTTTCCGATGCCCCCTCTGCTGGTCCAGTGGCTATCGTTTCGCTGACAGGGCCAGGTGGCTGCTGCTCTGAGCAGATCAGAACCACACAGAGTGTGAAGGAATACAACTAGACTCAGGCCATCTTGTAGTGCTAGATAGTGTAAAGAGCAAGATCTCAACAGAATAAACGTCATTCACACTCATGCAGTCCATGAGCACCAAAAGAATCTGCAAACTACGCTCGTGGCAGCTGACATAGCAGCTGGCAGACAAGTAGCTGGCTCATCCCTCCTTTCCCTTACCCTATCCTTCCCTCTCAATAAAATTGGAAACCTTTGATGAAGAGACCCGGGCTCTGGTCATCAGTCTACATTTTACAACATACTCCCTGTGTAAAGCTTGCTAGCTGCTATGGCTGCTGTGCTCCGTAAGAATCATCTGCCTCCTCCAAGACAATTAATATAATAGCTCGTGCTGACACGCCAGAAAAAAAAAGTGAGCATACTTCTTTCCCGCCAGTTTCCCATATAGCACATCAGCCATGGATCAATCACTTCATGGAACATCATACAACTCTTCCCCACATTCCCTACTCCCCCCCTGGGCCAGCCAGGCCGAGTATTCGCTTCCTCCCCCCTCTTTCTTTTTTAAAGTAGTCGCCAGCAAGACATGAAAAAATAAGACGAAAAAGTGGGGGACCCACATACCAGCAAACCAGAAAATCACGTATGGACATTCAGTACTCCACAGACACAAAACTCCACAGGGACCATCTTGATTCTGGTCAAGAGTATTGCAGCAGTAGTGACAGCGGGGGCAGGTGCACCAGGAGGGGAGGGGAGAACAGGAGAGGCACACACACAAACACAAACACACCTATTTTGATGCCCCCCTTGGCACCCCCAAAGGGGACGTCCACAACGGCGCACTTGAATGTCATCAGTGCCGCCAGCGCCATAGTCTCCTCTGCGTCCACCGCAATGGCCATGCGCACTCCTCCCTTCACTGCTCCTCCAGAGGCACGACAACACAGAGGAAGATAATGGTAAAGTTTCTAAGCAAGAAAAGGAAGAAGAAGAAAGAAGAGCGACGAAGGAAGGGGAGTTAGAGGAGGAGGGAGGGAAAAATCATATCAGCGAAAATACTTGAAGAAATTGCTATTGCCGGCTGGAGTGCAGGTGCTCTCCCATGCCAGCAATGCCAGCAGGGACGATCCTCAGGGTGAGGCCAACGTCTCCCAATTCCAACTTGTGTTGGAAGAGACCAGAAGTCCGGGTGGTCCAGCTGGCAGCTCAAGAGAGAGCCAGGGGCCTCAAGGCTAGATCCTGAGAGGGAGCCGATTCATGTGTAGCCATGAGTAATGAGCAGCCAGTGGGTAAGCCAGTGGGTAAGCCAGTGGGGCACCAGACAGGAGCTACAGGCTTGCAAGGTAACACCTAGCATCACTGTCACAGCATCACATGGACACCCTGCTGCTGCGCCAGTGAGAGTCAGTCTGCTGTCTGCATTTTTCCTTTTCTCAGTGGTGGCACAAGATACAGAGTAGAAGAGAAGTATGACGAGTATGGCATTCTTTGGAGCATGAGTGAGAAGTGAGGTTGAGCTCCAGCTGCCGAGAGAAGGAGCACATGATCTGTTGTTGGACCTGTTCCCCTTCTACAGCAGCTGAAAGGGTTGTCCTTCTGCAGATCCAGTAGTAACACTCCCACTTGTAGAGCTACAGAAGGACACTAGGGATAATTAATGCAGAAACAAAATTATAAAATACCCATGAGGAAGTGGTTCAGGCACAAAACATGATTATAACTTTGAAGCTTGGAAAGAGAAGAGTGAAGATGACAGAGAAGCACACCTGGAACCCGATGATGAGAGTGCTGAGCTCTATATGCCTCAATGAGCTCCACGGTACCATTTGAATTCTTCAGCGGGAACTGCACCTTCAGAATATTGTTGCAAGCCTGCAATAACGCAGACACAGGAGAAGGTTGGGAAATCAAACATTTACTCGGTATGAAGCTAATATATTATCCACTAATCTGCTTTTCAATAAAATCGTACAAGAACACATAAACCAGCAGCACCTTTCACACTTCTCTTCAAAGCATGCGTCTGCATTGTTAAATTCTTACTGCATCTTTTACAACATTGGTGATCGCAGTCCTCACCTTGATCTGGCTGAGAATGTCAGGGGTCACACTTGCTATTGCTGCAGCTCTGTCATAGTAAATATCCACCGACTCCAAGAAGGTTGGATCTCCTGCATTTGGCACAAGCGGAATAGAAATTGAATGTTGCTGAATAATTATCCAGCCGAGCTTATGCAACTCAAGGCCCTTCATAAGTTTTCAGAGCTTATCATGAACCGAGTGCTGAAGCTCCACTTTTGAAAAATATATGAGGACTACAAATTGACCCCGTATAACCTCTCTTTATCATATGGCTATCTACAAGGTCAGTCAAGGCCGTAAACGGCACAAATATTTCACCAGCAGCTTAATAACAATAGTGGTCCTACAACTAAAGCTAAGTATCTCACCCAACTCAGTAGCTGTAGCGCTCGAGAATGGCCGGACGGCGACCAAAGTGCAGCGTTGACGAGAGGCTGCAGCAGCTGCTCTATAAGCAGTGCGTGCCAAGAATCCCACCATAGTTTCTACAAACGTCTCCTGATCCTTTTGTTCTCAGATTTTCCACTAACTATTCGAGCTGTTTTCAGGTAGTCAAGTTTCACTGATGCTGTAACAGTTGCAGCTGAAGCAAATATAGGCCCGCCTTAAAGAGAGACCTCAACTGAAGCATCCAACATGTTCACGAGTGACACATTATTCTAATGGCTCCGCTGTGTAATTGTTAACTGGTAGTTCTCCAGCGCTTCAGTACCAGGCGCTGACTCAGACGCAGACTGCGTCACATGTGCCGTTATGTAGTGTCATCGTTGTCATCAACTGTCGTCAGCCGAAGCTGAGCCGAACTGCAACCGACGCTCGCCCAGGCAGCCAGGCTGCAAATGGCTGCACTCGGCTGCGACCTGCTTTTGCCAGCTTTTCCAAGCGCTCTCAGAGATGTAAGAACCATGACGTACTTCCTGCGTGCCGGATTTGCTGTTTTCTGTTCAAGAATGTTAAGAAGAGTGAAGAAGAGTCACGACAACTGACCTGCAACTGACGACAACCTTACTTTAGCCGCGGGCGGCTCGCGTCAAGATTTGCGGTCGCACTTGTCACACATTCTCGCTTTACAATTCGAAATTTTTAAATTTTTGGCATGTGCTACAGTCTACTCCTCAATCTTCATTCGTCAGCATGAATTTAAGCTTTGCCCGCCACCTTACAATACCACTCTTATTGCTGGCATATTACGACATCAGTACTTAAATCAAATTCCAGAACTGGGAGACAACAGTGACTTAGCGACACATTAGGTTTCTTCCAAGGCCGTTTCTTATTTAAGCAATGGTGAACGTAAGACGAGCTTGAGTGACACAATTTCGTGACAATTGTTGTTTACAAGTACGTCATTTGACTTCACTTAGAGCAATCATGTTTGAGAAAAAACGGGTAGGAAAGTAGTTGGGCTTTGTAGCATTGTCCTTATTACATGGCCGTCGGGCAACACTACCATTCGTAGGGTCAAATATGTTTAATGATGAGGTTTGAGCAATTGAATACAACATGAGATACATCGCAAGGATGGATACAATTTGGACATATAGCCATTAGCTTCAAAGGATGCTTAACCCTAAATGTAATTTTGACGCGCTTTTAAAAAGGTATAGCAGCTTTGTAGCGTTATAAGTAAAAGCACGGTGTTAGGTAAAATCTTTGAATGTTTGGTCATGTGTTGCCAACGGAGTATCATTTGTTACCAATTCCGAACCCGTAGACAAAAAAACGTGAAGGTACATAGTAGGTTTATCATTTATGCCAAAGCGAAATATGAGAAAGTGAATATCAAGGTATTAATTGAGCACGAGTGGAGGTCTACATTTGTTAAGCATGCCATTCACCTGTAATAGCAAAGCTTCAACCATGCTGTTCACGAGGGTTGAGCGTGTGAATTTACCTCCAAATGTTGATTGTTATGGGATAACAATACAACCAAAGATCAAGATTACAGGTATTTCAAAAATTGTCGGGACTGTGACACCTAACACCCTGAAAATGGTTTAAGATGCAACGCAAAAAATCTGGGTTTCCCAACAACTTACTAATAAGTATTAAAACAATGCTTTGGGACCTTTGCCATTGGCGTTGTCTTCGGCCCTTTCTCAAAAACTATTTATATGGGCTCACGTTCTAGAAGTAGTTGAAATACATTTTAACTTGTATTCAAAAGAAAATTATACTATTGTTGAAAGTAACGGCACCATCAACACTTCCAAATCGAATTCATGTACAACCTCCATGTTGTCAAAAGTCGTCAATTTTGATCCACAATCTTGTGATCGGTCCATATCTTGCATTAGCGTAATGTTATAGCCTTGAAAACTTCCAACAATAAGTAGACTGTAATAGCTGTGTACAATAGATAGATTGTAACAGCTGTATACGATCATAAAATAATGAATTTGGTCTAACACGTCATATTAAAAATACATCGACTTTTTTGGTTCATCACGTGTGAACGTATAGCTATTGTTATCGATTCATCTGCAAATAAATTGTGAACGATTCATATTGCTTCATTTGACCCACAATTGGAATAGTCCACTAATTGATTAACTTGAACGGGTCGGATCGACTCCATCAAGTCTAACAATCTATTTGAGTATGCTCCGGCTATCCTATGGAAAGTCGTGAAAACTTCATGTCGTCAAAATTGTGATTTAGGACAGTTCAAGATATCCCTTACATGGTTGGAGTTGGAAAACTTCGCCCACAAGTGGGCCACGGGTGGAATTTATGTTTTTGCCGCGTTGGAATTTGTCATTTGATTTGACCATATTTCCACTTGCATTTCAAGGTGAAGCCTGCAAAAGACACGAGAAAGTATTGTGTTATAGGAGTTGGATATGTACATAAGATCGACCATGGAAATATTAACACTATCGAGAGTTCACCTTTACAGTAAAGGGGTTTTCTCTAATTGCTTGCACTTTTTGCTGAACTATAGTGTAAGCTGCACTAAGAAAGAGAAAGGCATAGGAGCAACGTCGGGCTAATTTCAACAAAAATTCGATTGCTTTATATCTTTTAGAAGTCGGATGCAAAAAACAAAAGTCAGCACTCTCCACATCGACTTTGTAGTGATTTAAGTTATTATATATTAATTTGCATATATTTTGATATTTTCAAATATATTTGGAGTAGTATTGTGTGGATTCATGTGTGAATAGGTACTCTAGTAACTTGGTTCATGTCCTTTGAACCTTCTAAGGCATTTTCGAAGTTAGAGGAAAGACCTAGAAGAACTCCACGTGGCAAAAGTCGAATGTGCCATTTTTAGGTCAAAAGGACATGTGTACATTATTGTAGAAAGAGGTGGCAAGTTTTGGGATGTGTTGGGTGCCAACACATCAACATACACCTTCCTAGAAATTACTTATTTAGCAAGTATATAAACAACTTTCAAGAAGCCATCTCTCTTTCAAGAAGCTACCACTTGTGTTCAAAGATCCTTGTCTTGAATAGATAAACTATTCTATTTCACTCAGTACTTTATCTATCTGTTTCACTACAGTGGTATCGGAGCTAGGCACTTTGGTAGCACAAGAAGATGGCCGATCCTCATGACCAACAGCAAGCTTTCGAAGGAAGCCCTTCCTCTCCAAGACACCCTCCTCCAGCGCCGATGGGAGAGCCCACTCAAGAAAATCTGCAACAACAAGAAGCACCACAAGGAGGAGCACCGTCAAATCCCGTGGCAGCCGCTATAGCAAAGTTAACCCCACCACAAGGAGTTCCCGCAAATGAGTGGGCAGCCTTCCTAATGACCGTCCACAACCAAGTGGGCTTGGCCACCTATGAAGCAACCGTGCAAGCGTCAAGAGAAGCTATGGCTGCCATGGTTGCCCCTATTGCGAGCAATGCTCAAAATCCAGCCCCGGCTCAAGCGCCTCCACAAGAGCCAACGAGAGCAAGGAAACTCATCAAGCCCGGCAAACCCGACACTTTCAACCCCGGGAAAGGTGCCAACCTGAATTTATGGCTCTACCAAGTGGAGACGTACCTCGCGTTCCTTGAAGTACCCGAGGAGGACTACGTTCCCTTTGCCGTTACCTTACTTAGAGGAGCAGCAACATCATGGTGGCGTAACTATCAAGCGGCTATATATCAAGCTATGGCGCACCCCATGCTCGGCCAAGAGCCCCCACCATCATATGCAAGATGGGCAGATTTTCGTGAGGCCCTCAAGAAGCAATTCATGCCCATCAATGCGGAGAAGATTGCCCGAGGAAAGCTCCACCATCTCAAGCAAACGACGTCCGTTCAAGAGTATACATCCAGATTTCACGCCCTCACTCTTGAGATCCCCAACATGTCTCTCGAGGAGAAGATTGACCGTTACATCTTTGGCCTCAAACCCAAGGTGGCAAAGGAAGTGGAGTTACGCGACTTGACGGACTTCTCAAAGATCATTGAAGTGGCCCAAAAGGTGGATACCTTGGATTTCAAGCACTCCGTGCCTTCATCTTCACGGGTACCGACGACGCGGGTGTACGCAGCCCCTTCCACATCCGAATCTGGACCCACACCCATGGAAATCGGAGTTATTAAAAGGGACCCCGCGGCTGCCCGGAAGAGTGGAAGACCCTCCAATGACACTTATGATGCAAGAAACCAGCAAGGAGTGAAAGCAAGACTCTCCCCGGCTGAAAAAGAAGCTCTCATGACGGCTGGACTATGCTTCTATTGCAAGGAAAAGGGCCATCGTGCACTTTCATGCCCCAAAAAGTTGTCAAAAAACGGACAGCGCCGGTAGGCCAGGAGCCTACCACCCCAAGACCCACTTCACGAGAAGGCAACACGCCAAGTGAGGTGGAGACCCCCGTTGAAGACGACGTTCCAGCCCCAATGAGTTTGAGAGGTTACCTTGGAGGAGAGAAGGTCCACATCTTGGTGGATAGCGGAGCTCAAGGCAACTTCATTGCTGCAGATTTTGCCACCAAGCACGGTATTACTATGCGAACTCTTGACCACGACGAGGAGATTATGATGCCCGATGGATTCTCCTATACTACCCCTTCCAAGAAGACGTACCCCTTGGCACTCTCTATCAAGTCCTTCAAGGATAGAGTAGTGTTCTCCCCCATGCAATTGGGCAAGTACGACGTCATCCTAGGGACGCCTTGGTTGACCAAGCACAACCCCCAAGTTGATTGGAGGACCGGTACTATCAAGATCAAGAATGACATCACTTCAAGAATCTGTATTTTGCGCGCAATCCAGAATATCCAGACCCAAGACATCCAGAAGCCGGCACACGAGATACTATTGTCCGCCCTCCAACTCAAGAGACTTGTGAGGAAGGGACACGAGCTTCTTTTGGCCTTGATCACGCCAAAAGACATCAAGAAAGACATCGAGAGTCAAGAAGGCAGCCCCGTTCCCAAGGAGATACAAGAAGTCTTTGAGGACTACAAAGAAGTGTTCTCCCCGGAATTGCCCAAGGGCCTACCCCCCAAAAGATTCGTAGACCACAAGATAGAGTTGGAGCCCGGAAGCAAGCCCATCTCTCGGCCTACGTTCAAAATGTCATACACGGAGCTAGACGAAGTCAAGAAGCAAATCAAGGAGCTACTGGAGCATGGCTTCATTCGACCTAGCAAGTCGCCATTTGGAGCCCCGGTGCTATTTGTCAAGAAGAAAGATGGTACCTTGAGGATGTGTGTGGACTATCGCGCCCTCAACAAGATCACCATCAAGAATCGATACCCGCTGCCGCGCATGGATGAGCTCATGGACCGGCTGGTTGGAGCCAAGTACTTCACGAAGATTGACTTACGGAGCGGCTACCACCAGATTCGCATCGCAGAACCGGACATAGAGAAGACGGCATTCAGGACAAGATATGGACATTTTGAGTTCATGGTCCTGCCATTTGGACTCACCAACGCGCCAGCAACTTTCATGACTATGATGAACACCATATTTCAGCCCATGTTGGACAGATTTGTGGTGGTATTCATCGATGACATCCTTATCTACAGCAAGACCCTTGAAGAGCATGCGAGACACTTGAAAGAAGTCCTTGAAGTATTGAAGCAAAACAAGCTGTTTGCGAAGGAGTCAAAATGCGAGTTTGCCAAACAAGAAGTGGAGTTCCTAGGTCTCCACGTGACTGCTGATGGCATCAAGATAGACCCCAAGAAGACCACGGTGGTGGAGGAATGGCCAACCCCCACGACCAAGAAAGAACTCCAGTCATTCTTGGGATTTGCCAATTGGTACAGAAAATTCATCCAAGGCTTCTCGCACATAGCAGCCCCCCTGACAGATCTACTCAAGAAGGACAGGCTATATACATGGACCGAGAAAGAGGAAGAGGCATTTCAAGAGTTAAAGCGAAGATTGACCACATCCCCGGTGCTCACACTCCCAAGTCCAAACCCAGATTGGCCCTTCCACGTCATCACCGATGCATCTTCCTATGCAATAGGAGCAATCCTGCTTCAAGACCAAGGCAAGGGACTGCAGCCCATCGCCTACGAGTCAAGGAAGCTAAATCCAGCCGAGCAAAATTATACAACCACGGAGCGAGAGGCATTGGCGATTGTACATGCCTTGAAGGTTTGGCGCTGCTACGTTGAAGGACGCAAAGTACTGGTCACCACGGACCACGAGGCGTTAAAGCACCTCCAGACGCAGCCGTATCTCTCAAGGAGACAAGCAAGATGGAGCGGATACTTGCAACAATACAACATCACGATTCAGTACCAGCCCGGCAAGACAAACCCGGCTGACCCCCTCTCAAGACTGCAATTAAATGCAGTGATGGTATCCCTGAAGACAGATCTGGAAGCTCGATTTTCAGCCGCCTATGAAAGAGACCCTTACTACAAGAACGGAGAAGCAGCCTTGGACCCATGCAAGAAGCAAGAAGGCAATTATTGGGTGAGGCAAGATACGGGCCAGAGATGTGTTCCTAATGACTTAGACCTCCGGCTCTTGCTTCTACGAGAAGCACACGACAACCCTCTTGGAGGACACTTTGGAATCCTAAGGACCACGGGCGTTCTAGCTAGGACTTATTGTTGGCCAGGCATGTCTAAGCAAGTCAAGGAGTACTGCAGGAGCTGTGACACATGCCAAAGAATCAAGCCATCATCGCAAAAGGCGGGAGGACTCCTCCAACCACTACCAATCCCCGAAAGACAATGGACGGACATCTCAATGGACCTTATCGTGGACTTGCCCGTGACACCTCGAGGCCATAATGCAATACTCACGGTGGTGGACAGACTTACCAAGATGGCTCATTTTATTCCCACGACGACTAAGGCTACAGCACCACAACTTGCAAGACTCATCTTTGACAACATCTTCCGACTCCATGGACTACCATCAAGAATTGTGTCAGATAGAGATCCAAGATTCACAAGCCATTTCTGGAAAAATCTCTTCAAGAACTTGGGTACATCGCTGGATATGTCTACTGCCTACCACCCACAATCAGATGGGCAAACCGAGCGTATGAATCGTACCCTAAAGACCTCTCTAAAGGCCTACGTGTCTACCCTCGAGCAAGACTGGGACATGTACTTGACCCCCCTCGAGTTTGCCTACAACAACACTACGCAGGCCTCTACCCAAGAGTCCCCATTCTTCCTCAACTATGGCTTCCATCCGACCACGCCACTAAGCTTCACGGCTGGCCTTGATGAAGTACCTGCAGCCACAGATTTATGGAGACATTAGAAGCAGCCCTTACAGCAGCGAAGAAAGCTCTACAACACGCGCAAGATGCTCAAGCAAGAGTGGTGAACAGATCCAGAAGAGATAATGAGTACTATCATTCAAGAATATTTCCCTGAACAACAGGCCTGCCGGCAGCAAGTTCTCTCCCAAGTATTTGGGACTTTTCAAGATTATCCAGCAAGTCAACCCCGTTGCTTTCAAGCTAGAACTTCCCCAGACTATGCACATCGACCCCGTATTCCACGCTTCCCTCTTCCAGCCGTATGTGCAACCCGACAACAAGTTCCCAGGACGTGTGACAACCCCACCAGCCCCAACAATAGTGGATGATCATTTGGAGTACGAAGTGGAAGACATAGTGGCTATGAGAAATTTCAGGAGACAGCAGCAATACTTGATCAAGTGGAAAGGATATCCAGATTCGGAGAATAGTTGGGTGGCGGCGCACTACCTTGACAAAGTTCAGAGAAAGTTGAAGCGCTTCCATGCCGCCAACCCCCATCTTGGACCAGCCCCAAGTCTCTCTACTAGAAGCCCGAAGACTTCAGGGAGGCAGCCTGCCACCATCAAGAAGCAGCTGAAGACCCGTTGGAGGCAGCCTGCAAGAACAAGAAAGAGGAAAAATTGACATTAGACACTCTTCTCTTCTCGCAGTTTCTGAACAGAAAATTAAAACTGCTACTGGTGATAGGTCTCTGCATTATAAATTCTAAAAATTTACCTAGCTGTAGTCCATGAGTAGCCGGTCATTTAGAGTCCAAGTTTGCTCAATTTGAAGCACTGGTGAGAGAGATATGATGCTCTAAGTAGAAGGGGGTCAGGCTGCTGGCATTGTTAGGGCAGAATATGCCTTCTGACATTGTGCCCTCCCCTGAACTTGGAATGCTCTGAAACTCAAGACTCTGGTAGAACATCTTACAGCGCCCAGCTTGAGACTTAGTTTGCAGCATTTGGAGAAGTATAGAAGGACTTATGATTTTCAGAAGTTTCTGCATAGATTTGGAGTGCCTACTCTCTCAGCTCTCAACGACAGTCCAGAAATTAGAATGCTCTCAAATTTGGTGACCCGGTAGAGTTCTCCGACGCGGTCCGTCTGGCACTCGAATTTTCAGATTTGGAGCAGTTCTGTGGCCGCTATGAATTTTTGAGTTCGTGGCAGATTCTGGGCCAACTTGTACAATTTTCTTTATCATTAAGGAGTAGGCTAGCCAATAAGGTCACACCACCTACGACCTTGCCTAGTCTACCTTACATGTGTAGCACCTGACTTGGCGCCTTTGACTAGTCCTCTTCACATGTGTGGCATCTGACTTGAAACTGTTGACTAGTTTGCTCCACATGTGTAAGACTTGACTTNTTAACGCGCCGAGACGTCGCTTTTTCTATCGGGGGGTTGATGTAGTGATTTGAGTTATTATATATTAGTTTGCATATATTTTAATGTTTTCAAATATATTTGGAGTAGTATTGTGTGGAGTCAAGTGTGAATAGGTACTCTAGTAACTTGGTTCATGTCCTTTGAACCTTCCAAGGCATTTTCGAAGTTAGAGGAAAGACCTAGAAGAACTCCATGTGGCAAAAGTCAAATGTGCCATTTTTCGGTCAAAAGGACATGTGTACATTATTGTAGAAAGAGGTGGCAAGTTTTGGGATGTGTTGGGTGCCAACACATCAACATACACCTTCCTAGAAGTTACTTATTTAGCAAGTATATAAACAAGAGCTAGCAATTAGAAAGATTCCAGAATCACTCTTGTACTTGCCAAAATCTAGAAATATATTAACTTTCAAGAAGCCATCTCTCTTTCAAGAAGCTACCACTTGTGTTCAAAGATCCTTGTCTTGAATAGATAAAATATTCTATTTCACTCAGTACTTTATCTATCTGTTTCACTACAAACTTGATATTTCTCACTATGCAAATTCAAGTACGCACTTCCAGGGATACAACAAAAGTGGAAGCATGATCTGAATGACTTCCTAGAGAAAGAAATGTATCTTTTGAAGAAAGAAAAAGTGGACAAACAAGCATAAGAATTCTCTTCCCTCTTATGATAATAATTTGCCATATTGTAATCAGGTTCAATTACCTAGATTTTTTGAAGCACCGCTACCTTTTAAGTCATTTTTTAAGTCTCTAGTCCTAAACAACAAATATACTTTGTAAATTAACCTTGACTACCTTAAAGACCAAGTGCGTTGAATATTCCCTCACACAAAGTCAGTTTATACCAAATGAAGAAAAAAGGGAAGTTAAAAGTACCTGTCTCGATATAGAAAGCATAAAAGGACCCAAAAATGTGGAGCGCAACAAGAAAGTAACCTTCACTAAGGTTCACCTCTTTCCTAGTAGATTGGTAATGCATAACAACTAAAAACACAAAAGCAACGGCTTAAAGCTCCCTGACAGAGGTTGCCTCTTTGCCATAAAAGCTCTCACTTACTCGGTTCAGCAAAAGAGAAATTCCGGCTAGAATTCTCACGTAGAAAAGTGCATATTTGTATAGTTTTCTTTCTATTGCAAGAAAAGAAGTACATGTATATGAAGAGCATTTTATTACTCTAGAATGACAGTGCGCACTTCTGTAGCGCCTCCTAAGAAGTAGTCATTTTGGTTCAAAGTTGACATCACCGACAAGAAAGGAAAGAAACAAGCATTCAAGCTCCTTGATTCATGGGATTAAGAGGAGATTTCTTCCAGTCCTTCCATATAAGGTCCTTATACTGGGTCAATGTCATGCCTGGCTTTTCACTTCTCAATCTTGCGAGCTCGGTCTCCTCAAATGCCTGCCAAATACCACAAAGTAATTAGGTCAAATGTTTCTTATTGCTAGCAATCAACAACATGATTTGGCATCGCTCTTACTCTTTGCCAACTTGCCTACGAAACACTCAACGTGACTTCATAGGAAAAAGTAAATGAGCATATTAGTGTTTAGTCATTCAGAGCTCATGTTTGAAGGAGCACGTGCAAATACAAAGCACTCAGCAAAGCACTTTTCACTTCACTCGCAAGAAACAAGGAATGGGCAAGCTTGTATCAAGCAGATCTATGGAACGGGTAGCATACTGTGCCCATCAAAGCACACCTGGAGCGAGGTCATCATTTCTTATAATTACCACTTGCAACAATGATAACACATGAACGTATATTAAAAAGGGTGCTTCTGCAGCAGGTTTACCTTGAAGGACGCCTTCAGTCGTCTTTCTGGATGCTTGTCTGGTGTGCTTCCCTCGCTTACTTGTATTTGGCTCAAGGCGTCGCCCACGCTGCGAGCATCGACAAGGGTTTCCTGCCTGTTCGTGTTCTCCCCACTTACAAGGCGTTCGTATTCGGTCGCATCTGCCGTCCTGGTTTTCCGCTTCTCTACAGCTGCACCCTCTGCCTCTCTCTGCTTCATCTCCTTCTCCTTCATGAGTGCCAGCTCAGCTGCCGTCACCTGACAGACATTAATAAAGAAACAGCATACATGAGCACCTTGCCACACATTCAACAAGCAGGAGTAACCTTCAGATACTTTTCTGTCCCTTCCTATTTTTGTGACAGCGCAAAGTCATAGGAAAACACCCAGGTGAGTTAAAGCACCCAGATGTATTAATTAAGGCTGCAAGTCTGTTTGTTGTCAAACCTCGGGCTGGAGATGGGTAAAAGTTCATCCCACAGCTACACTACAGTGACTGGTGCGCACGATTCTCCCCCCGCGAAATTCAAACAACAAGTGAGCTGACCCCAACTCGGCCCATTTAAAAAAGCTAACTAAGCTGTATCATTCATCACAGAAAGCTTGTCAACAATCTCCGTTCAATTTATAACATCTATAGCCCCAATCATAGAGATACAAACTCTGCCTGCAAAAAAAAAATGCTGAATATTACGAGGATATCCAGCTGACCTTCGCAGCTGCCACAAGTTCTCTAATGAGTTTGTAGCCCCTGTGCAAAAAGGCCAGCTTCTCCTCCCCTTGCATATCACGTATTCATCAGCATATGCTAATAGAATACCATGAAACACACATGCCTCTTCTGGTCCCAATATTTGATTGGCATTCTTTCAGCTTAAAATAACCATTCTACTGCTCGGATTCGGTCTGCTGTTGAATGCTGCCCCTCCCCCCCCC
>WELA01012694.1:67348-78292 GCA_009602735.1 Mesotaenium endlicherianum
GGGGGGGGGGGCTGCTCCTGACATGGAGCCAGCCAGTCGAGTGAGACTGACGTTGTCATAACGTGATGTTTATTCTCCCCCCTACCTGCTGAGGAGCTCCTGCAGCTCCATGTTGTTCTCGGCCTCCTCGTCGAGCCGTGACAGCCGCCGGGCCGCATCACTCTCGCGCTGCTGCTGCTGCTGCTGCAGCTGAGCCGCAGCTCGCCTGGTGCGCGTCCCTGCCACAGCGTCCGCAACGCGGGTCCCCACGCGTCGACTGCTTGCAATCGGCCCGCTCGAGTTCTGCTCTCCCTCTGCATCACCACCAGTCCTGGGTCCAAGCGGCCAAGGGGGAGGTCCAGCCTGGCGCGGGAGTGGAAGGGGGGGGGGCTGACGGCGAGGAAATGCCGGGTGTCCGAGGTGAGGAGGGCCCGGGGGGGCATTTTGGCTGCCAGGTGGCCCGACTGAAGGACGCGCTTGAGGAGGAGGAGGATGGGGCCGGGGGTGGTGCTGGAGATACGGACGGCCCAGCAAGCCAATCGCCCCGCCAGTCAGACCGCCGGGAATCGGCCCGACCGCCGCAGGGCGCGCTAGAGGAGGGGGAGGGGGGGGTCGCCTCGGCGCAGCGACACTTGGCGACTGGGGACGAGGTATGCCAGGACCATCGCTGGCGGCAATCAGCTCCTCCAGGCGGTTGCGGAAGTCAGCCCTGCCAATCAAAGAGGCGGGGGTGCGACTTGAGGCGTTGCTCCTGGTCGCACTCGCGGCCGCTTAGTTCTGCCGCTCCGTTTTGACGCTGTGCTGGCCACATGCTTTGTCATCTTATCAAGCCGCCGAACCTGGCCCTACTAGCACAATCTTGTGCGCAATGAGGTGTACATTCCGCACTGAGCCCAACCGAGATGAGCTGCAGCCTAAGACTCCGCTCACATTTTGTTTTAACAGCCTGCCCCGCAGGGAGCCAGCAAAGCGTTTCCTATATGTGCATAGTCTGCGGTGTCCTCGAGCTGACACCAACGCCTCTAGTGTTGCTTGCGCAGCAAGACAGACGCGCACATGCTGGAGAAAGCAGAAGCCTGAGACAATAAGTGCAAGGGTTGAGGGGCTCAGGTGCTCAGGTGCTCACCCAAGGCCACTGACAGGCCTTCTCTGGCGCAGCAAGCCCAGCTCTCCAGCTGTGGGGGCTGGGGCGACTTCACCCTCTCTTGCTGGCTGAGAGGGAGGGGCCACCAGAAACCTACCGCGCATGAAAGACTGCACATAAGTTGCACAATGACAAAGGAATTGGAATGTGAAGGAGGTGCTGCACAGCGCAAGAAGCACAACTCCAAACACTGGTATGTGGGCCAGACTTGGTCCAGCACCAACCCAGTGCGAGAGACATGGAGCAGGATGAAAGAAGGTTCTCCCTGGGAGAACTGCGTACACCCACAGCCGAATAAGACTGGGTGAAGTAGTTGAAGGGCTCTGACCTATTACACCTCGGTATGTTACTAGTGACATCAAACGAGTACAAGGGCTACTAGTAAAAGACTCCAAGTACCTGAGAACAAATCCTTTCTGACATTGTGGTGATGTGCGTACGAGGATGTCACACACACACTCGTACACACGCCTGCAAGAAGCATATGCATTCTTCATCAACCAAGCAGAGGGTCGGACTCACTTGCAAGCGCTGGCGATAACCAAACGCTGAGACGGCGCGATGCTCGACCAGCGTCTCGAGCTCCCTCTGCCGCTCCGCCTCGACCCGAAACAGAAGCTCCAGGATGCGCGCTGCGCCCGACTGCCTCGCATTCCGTCGATCCCCCAAGCTCTGCTGCTGCTCCCCCTCCTGCGCTCCCTGGGCCACTTGCTGCACCCCCCCATTCTGCTCCGCTGACGCTACATTCACATCGTCGGGGAGGGTGACGGTCCTTGGGAAGGAGGATGTGATGTCGGCAGCCGTCGAGGCAACTTGACTACTTTCTAACGTTGTGCTGCTGCTGCTGCTGTCTGCGGAGGATCTCCTGCTCCGCGGAGCTGCAGAAGAGCCCTCGCTGAGCTGCTGATAAGCCGAGCCATCCCAGTCCAGCGCAAGCGGGCCAACAGGGTCGTGCTGCCGCCGTGCAAGTGACGGGTCTTGACCGACAGAGGCTTGCCTTTGCACTGTTGCACGTGTAGTAGTGGTAAGCGCTTCAACGTCCGGGCCTGGCCTTGCTGAAGGAGCATTTCCCCGTCCGAGTGGAGACGGCCCGGCCGGAAGAGCAGTGCTCATCTCAGCTGGTCCGTGTTGCAAGCCCTCCCCACTCCTGGAGGTCTCAGACGACCACTGAGCGTCTGTCCTGGGGGGACTACCCGCTGCTCCTGCACTAGGATCCGCTGTCGATGCTGGCCTATCTTCCGACACACCCCTGCCTTCAGCCAAGCTCTCTTGCTGGGCGGACGATGCCCCGTTTGGGTCATCTGGGTCATCCAATTGCCGGCTAAGTATACTTGATGGAGAAGTCTCATCACTCACAGCCACCTCACTTCCAGCATTGTCGTCTCCATCAGAGCCGGCCCCCAAGGGAATGTTCACACTGGCGCCTGGTTGCTGGACCCGATCGTCACCGGTGACACCCTGATGGGTAATACTCGACACTGCTGACTGGACACCACTCCGCTCCTCACCTACCCTTCGAAGGGTAGCATCGCGGCTGTGCGCTCCGCTTTCGTTGTCAACCTCGCTCTGGCTCCCACCCTCTGCCTCCTCCAGGTCTGTTCTCCTCTCCCTCTCCGTGTCCTGCTCTCGTTGAAGCCGCCTGTCCTGAGCAAGGTCTGACGCACGCTGACGAGCTCTGAGTCTTTCCCGGCTCTGCTCCCGCTCCCTCTCAGCGTGACCGCCAACTTCGAGGTCCCTCCACATTTGTACCAGAGACGACGCCTGCCTACGAGGCCTTTCAGGAGAAAAATGACCTTCTCTCAAGCTCGTGGAGGACATGGACGACCTCTGCAGGAAAGATGCATCGAGCATGGTAACTGTCTGGAGGCTGGCTAAAGCCAACAGCTCGGCTTCTCGAGCCTGCCTCTCCATGGAGTTGATCATGTCCTGTGCTCTGCGGACATCCAGCCATCTATCTCTCACAGAGGACTGGTTCCTCCGATGTGTGAGCTCCATCGAGCTGTTACTTGTCCCATCAGGGGGTCTAGGTCTGCGCACATCGAGCTCCCCTTCATCACCTTGTGCAACAATGACTACTTCTCCTTGGGCCAGCACATTATCAACATTGGACTGAGCAGCCATGCCCGTGCCCCTGCTACTACTATCCCCAGGGCCCTGGGCAGAAGAAGTACTGCAGGTCGCAAAGGCCATGCACGTGCTCATGTGGTCCCTTATGAGTTCCTCAAGGCCCCTGCAAACATGAGAAGATGCCATTCCTTGTGTCAACTTGCCCTTCTCGCTTCCAGTAGATGCATACCAGAAAGACCGCAGTGACCATGACATGGCAAGTAGACGAGCTGCTTTAGCACTCAAATGGCATGACCACAACTTAATCAACGCAATCTTTCCAAGTCCTTCTGGGAGGCCTCAATCTGCGGCCGTAAAAAGGGTGCGGAGCTTATGGTTCCAATACTTTGCAACGGTGCCACTTTAAGAGAAAAGGCCTATGACGAAGTGTTAACAGGGCAGCATGTGTGAGTGTACAAAGACCACGCTGCTTGCGCAATCAGGGACCAGCACTTGTATTTCCCATACCTGCAAAACTCGACGTCAGCATTGGTGACAGGATGTGCTTCCATCAGACGCAGTACTTCTTGCTTCTGCTGCACCTGTTGAAGCTGCAGAATTTCTGCAAGGCGAGCGTCTTCGGCCATCGCTTCTTCCATCTCAACGACAGCAAAAAACCTGCAAAAGCCATAGAACTTCAGGTTGTGCCTCCTCCATAAGGGCAAGCTTGAAACACGGTATGTCGGTCGGTTGCCTTTCTGCAGTCTGTCACACCAGAAGAAAGCGAGTCTAGTAGCAGAAGTGGCCAGGATGGATAAGGGCAATACCTGGTCGAGCGTCAAGCACCACCAAAAATGGAGTTGTTACTTTACTCGAAGAAACAATGCATTCCAAATGACGGCGCAATATCTCCCTACCTACTATCCATGCAGGAGAGCTTGCCTTCACATGACCTTATTTCCAATACAAGCTTCGCAGCACGGACACTGCAAGTTCAACAATGTTTGGTCAATATCTTCTTCTACAAAGGAAAGCGCAGGCCACCAGAAGAGAGTGGGATGATTCGAACTCCCTAAATACACCACGTTAGAGAACTTTGCCGAGAAATAACGCATGCTAAGAAATAAATACGAGCATGGAGCAGCATAGCGATGTGTAGAAGTGACCAGCAAGTTCACAGTTGATTTGCTTCCCTTTTACTCACATTCTCACCCTCTCGTGAGAAAAATATCTGACGTGTTTTACACCAAGGGCTAAAGTCCACTGCTCTTCACTGCTCTCCGCTGCACTCCACTGACATCCACTATCATGTTTGCCAGTAATTGCCGGATAATGGCAACTCGTGCCTTGCACACCACTTGGCACGCAGTTAACTGGGTCCACCGACCTATATTGCCACTGTTCAACAAGTCGGCAAGTCACGTCTAGCTGCGCCTCGCATGTTGTACGCGCATCAACGTGCAAGGGGCCCGTCGGAGAACGTCCAGTCGGAACATCTCCACTTACGTAAATCGAATAAGGTCTCATGACTCTCATCCTTTTATGCAGCTCCCCATCCAATTCTGGGTTTCCTCGTTTGTGACGCCTTCCGATCAGCAGGCGGAGATTATAGTAGCAGGAAAAACATAGCAATGTATATCTCTTCAGTCCCTGCACGACAGTCAGGACAGAGTGAGAAAATGAAAGGTAACATGGCACGCCCGTAATATTTTGAACACTTGTTCCCGGGCTCCGGAACACAAAAATCTGCACTTAATTCCTATTTAACAATGTCCTAGCACCTTGACAAACCTTCTAACAACTAATTACAATTAAGTTCTAGAACAACTGTGTGAGAACCTCAGCTACAGCAGCTATGCATACAGCCCCCCACTGTTGTCCACCATGGGGAGCATGGGGCAGCTCTAAATGTAAACTAAATGATGATGAATCATGTCTGCTCTATCGGAATATACAACCAAAACAAGTCAAACTGCACACAAAGATGCGCCTTGCCTACAAAGGACAAGGGCACAATCTTTTTTTACTCTATTGCAGCAGCTGGCTGCTGCTTTTCCACTATGTTGGGCGGCTGCACCAGCCGAGTCCTACTTCCCTAGTCATACAAAACACTATCTACATGCGTTTCCAAGAGCATGTCGCATTCAAGCAAGAACATGCTCGAGGCGATGAGCTACAACCTCCTCCAAAAGAATGCCATTCAGCTTCGCACACCGCCAATCATCGCGCCACTTGGCGCATGAGAACGACAGAAGCGCACCCCAAGACGCACGCCAGTCTCAACACCCGCTGGCCAACTCTACTGCCGATAATATCGAGGGGTGTGCCCCGCCCCCTTTCACACCCATGCACGAGCTCTCCCCCCTGAACCCTGTCACCCCCGTCAAACTCCCCACCAGCGCCTTTGCCCGCCGCAGTAGCTAGGCTCACCCCCTGACCCCCAGCGATTTCCCCCTCCCCCTCCCCCTCCTCCTCCCCCTCGTGTCGGAGGAACGCGTGGCTGCTGCGCATGCTTCTGATGGGTGCGTTGCTTCTGTGCGGCCCCCCTGCTCACTCTTGAGGCTGGTGTGCATGGTGGGCTGGCTTGATGGTCGGGTCCCTGGGAAACGTGAGCGGACCGGGAGACTGAAGCCTGACCTGGGAGCGATGACAGAGNCCGGTCTGACGCCCCCTTCCTCCGCAGCTGCAGCAGCGTCGCGACGAGCATCACACTCTCCCAGCTCAGCAGCCAAGCTCCGCACGTCCTGATTGCACTCCACTCTTGCGCTCCCCTCCTCCCACACGGGAGTGGCAAGGGAGTGCAGCGACACCGTCTCCAGGGGGCTCCCTTGGGCGCCCTGCATGAGATCCTCCACATCCCCCCACCCGTCTTCCGCCAGCTTGCTCAGATACGCGAGCGTCTCAGCGCTCAGTGACAGCGTGGGCAAGAGCTGGGCTCTCGGCGAGGACTGCGCAGATCTTGCCTGCCCCAGTCTGTCCTGGCTGCCGGGGGACTCGGCAGGGGAGGCACCCTCCCCTGCTGTAGGAGCAGGAGCAGGCACAGCAGTGCCTCTCGGGGACGCGTCGTCGTCCTCCTCCTCCTCCGCCACCGTCACCACCACCATCTCCACACTGTCCGCTTTATCGGCAGGGAGAGCAGTCACAACTTCTTCTGCTTCTTCTGCTTGTGGCCCCGTGGAGCTCCCCAGGGCCGCCAGCTGTGCCGACTCTGACGCCTGCTCTGATGATGCTGCAGCCTCCTCGTGCGTTGATGGCTCCGGATCCACGGCTGGAGAAGAAGGAGCCGCTAGGATGGTGTCTGTCTGTACACTGCGATGCGAAGAAACTGACTCTGCGCCGTATGAGCTTGCTGTCGTGTCGGGTGCCTCCTCCAACAGACCCGGCTGACTTGGGCCTGCTGCCGCCCCCGAGCCGGCTCGCACAGACCCTGCAGAGAGAGCTGCTGCCGCCCCTGCTGCTGGTGCCGCTGCTGCTGCTGCGTTGAGTCCTGCGGCTGCCGGAGTCGCCGCCGCCGCTACTCCAACTGCTGCTGCTGCTGCTGCTGCGTCGAGTCCCATAGCTGCCGGGGCATCAGGCAGGGACGGAGCCGGTGCCGCCACCGGCTCAGGGAGCGGCTCTGCCGCAGCGAGAGGCCCGGCGACGGGGGCCGAGGGTGCTGGAGGGTGCGCACTCTCCTCCTGAGGAGCAGGAGCAGGAGCAGGAGCAGGAGTAGGAGCTTGAGGAGAAGAAGAAGGAGCAGGAGTGGGCTCCACAGCTTTGTCGTAAGCTGCAGAAGCAGCAGGAGCAGCCCTCTCCAAATCTGCAGCTCCGTTTAGCAAAGCGGCTGCTTGTCCTGCAGCTGACTCTGACGACGAGGCCGTTTCGTTGAGGGCCTCCGGCCCTGACGAGGCCGTCTGACTCGCGGCAAGCTCTGATGACGTGGCGGCTTTGTCCACAGCCACTGCTGCTGACGGGGCTGGCTGATCTGCGGCTGGCTCCGCTGACATGGCGGGCGAAACTGCAGCTGTTTCTCGCGGCGACAAGGATGGTTGACCTGCGCTTGACTCGGGGTGCGTGGCTAGCTGACTGTGCAGTTGACCTGCGGCTGACTTTGGTGCCGCAGAGGCTGGCTGAGCTACACCCGACTCTGGGGACAACGATGCAATGTCTGCGCGTCCTAAGCCTGACGGTGTGATTGGCTCAGCTGCAGCTGACTCTGAGGGCAGTCCTCCCGCCTCAACGCCAGCTGGCGGCGCCGACGAGGCTGGCTCAGCGGCAGCAGGCTCCAGTGACGACGTGGCTGCTGCTCCCTCCACAGCCGGCTCTGGCGACGAGACCGGTGCAGCGGGAGCTGGCGTCGGCGGCGCAGCTGCCGCTGCTTCTCTGTCTGCAGCTGGCGGGGCTGGTGTGCCTGCAGCTCCCTCCCGCGAGCGGGCCAGCTCATCTGCAACCGCTGCTGACTTCAGCAACGCACCTGACTCCGCTCCAGCTTCAGCCGGCCCAGGTACGGGGGCTGACTCCGCTCCACTCGAGTTCCGCTTTGATGACTTGGCCGCTCCCGCATCTGCAGCTGCTGCTTCGGAGCACGAGGCCGGTACCTCTGCACCTGCCTCATCAGTAGATGCCGCAGACGGCACCTCCCCAGCTGGCTCCGCTGCTTCAGGTGCCGCGGGCAGTCCGTCTGCAGCTGGTTCCAGTTCCGCTGCAGAGGCTGCCAGCTCACCTGCTGCTGCCGGCTGAGACGCCGCGAGCGGCTCAGATGTAGCCGGCTCCGGCAACTTGGCCTCCAACGCGGCAGCTTCATCTGCCGTCAACTTCGACGGCAACATAGGGGAGGTTTCGACTGATTCCAAGGGGCCATGTGATTCTACAAGGGCGGGTTCCTCTGCGGCTGTCTCTGGCGGCATGGCCGGCTCATGGGCAGCTGGCTTGGGTGACGTGGCGGCATTCGCCTCGTCGAAGAGGGGCTCTGAAGACGAGGCTGGCTTGTCGGCTGCAGTTGACATGGGGGGTCCATCAACACCTGCTTCCAATGGCACGGTCTCTGGCTCCGCAGCCAACGAGGGAGGGGCATCTGCTGCATCCGCTGCAGCAGCGGGCTTGAGCGGCTCAGCTACAGCCGGCTCTGCTGTCAAGACTGGCTCTGCTGCCGGCTCTGCGGCCAAGGCCGGCTGGGCTACAGCCGCCTCCGCTGCCGAGACTGGCTCGGATACAGTGGGCTCTGAGGCCCAGGCTAGCTCTGCCACAGCCGGCTCTGGCGGCACAAACAACGGCCCGGCTTCCCTCCTTGCCGCTAGAGACGCTGCCTCCTCTGCGCCCGCCTCGTGTAACGAGCCCAGCTCGTCGGAGGAGGAGACGACGGACTCCGGGGGCGAGGCAGGCTCGTCGGCAAGCGATGCCGGGAACATGAAGGGAGCGCACGGCGACGCGGGGCCGGCGGCGTCTGCAGCGGCGCTGCCGCCCCCTCCCGCGAGGTCCAGGGGCAGAGGCGCCGTCCTCCCTTCCGCGACCGCCACCGCCGCCGCCGCCGCTGCCGCCGCCGCCTGCATCTCGTGAGCCTCCAGGAAAATGGCCCACGATTGAAGCCCCAGATCGATGCTATCAATGATACTGGAGTAGCTCTGCCCGGCCCTCTTTAGGACGGGCTTCTCCTCTTCACAACAATCAGCGGCAGCAGCAGCAGCAGCAGCAGCAGCAGCAGCAGAAGCTGCAGCCGGCGCATCCCCCTGTTTGTCTGCCAGCACTGACTCGTCTGCCGCTCCGTCCCTCCCCCCCCTGCCAGCTGCCGCCGCCTCTCCCTTGCTGCCGCTCTTCCGGTCTGCCGTCCACTGGTCTGCCGTCACCGCCATTGGCCTGCTGGCGTGGCCTCCCGACGCGCACCTGGCATCTGACCTGGCATCCAACGTGGCAGTCTGCAACCCATTCCCCCCCCCCTCGCCGGCACCGAGCTCCTTGGCCGACGAGGAGGAGGCTGCTCCCGAGGGGGGGTGGCCGGCAGCGCCGCCCGCAAAGCTGCCCGCCGCGCCGCCCGTGGTGCGCGCAGGGAACTCCCCGCAGGTGCCGCAGAGCATCTGGCCGTCGGGGCCAAGGGGGTAGCCGCAGGCCTCGCACGAGTTGGAGCCCCAGCGGCGCACTCCCGGCAGCGTGGGGCCGTGGAAGATGGCACAGAACTCGAGGTAGTAGTGCAGGTGCTCGGGGTCGCGGATGCGCACGCGGTCGCGCGCCTGCACGCTCTCCTGCTCGCTGCGGAAGGCCTCCCCCAGGATGCGCTTGAAGAAGTAGCGGCTCAACCCCGACGTGCCAGCGCCGACCTGCGGGAGAGGGGGGCTCGGGGTGGGGTGGGGAGGTGGGGGGGGTCACACACGTACATCAGAGACAGGAGGAAAAGGAGGAGGAAGAGCGGGGGGGGGGGCGGGAAGAGGAGGATCAGGACTCGGGAGCGGGTCCGCTAACGCTTCACAGGGAAGGGAAGGCACACATGCCTCTCTGGACCCGTTTCGTGCCCCTTTCTCCACGCCCGCAGGCAGACGCTCTGCCGACCTGTGCTTCAGCAGAGCGCGCGCCAGACAGGACATGCTGATGCTAGGAGGGGCACGGGAAACTGCACGCGTGCGCGTGCAATGCAAAGGGGTCGGGTGTCCAACCTGGCCGGGCATTGCACGAAGGAATGAGGCACAGAGAGGAGAGGAGAGAGAGAGAGAGGACAGAAAGACCTATAGAGAAGAAGGGAGAGAAAGGACAAGAGGGAGAGAGGGAGAGAGGGAGAGAGGGAGAGAGAGAGGGAAAGACAGGGAGAGGCAGGGAGAGAGGAAGAGCGGGAAAAAGGGACAGAGCGAGAGGAAGAGGGAGCAACCAAAACCGCCAGAGCGTGAGCGAGAGGGAAATCGAGGGGGCAAGAAGCACCACCACACAGCCATATCAGGGCTACGGGCGCAGTCTGGCTGGAGCCTTTCCGCTTCCGCAGCAGCAGCCTCACATCAAGGGGCAGAGGGGGGGAGAGCGGGAGCAACGGCGACAGCGAGAGAGATTCATAGCATGGCAAGCACCACCACGCAGCCACATGACAGGATTGTGGGGGGCAGTCTGGCTCGACCCTTTCTGCCTCCGCGGCAGCAGCCTTACATCGACGGGCTCGCGCTTGCGCCACGCGGAGTAGTTGTCGGGGAAGGCGTAGCGCAGCAGCAGCTTGCCCTCGCCCTTGAGCTGCAGGTCCTGCGGGGCCGCCTCCGCCATGAGCTCCTCCTTGGTCAGCGACAGCCCGAAGGCGCGCATGCGCGGGTCCAGAAACGGCTGCCGCAGCTGCGCTCCCCCAACGGCCCCCCACCGGCACCAGCATCAGCAGCAGCACCAGCAGTACGAGCAGAACCAGCACCCGCACCGGAAGCGGCACCAGTAGCCGCAGCAAGTCCCCGCAACAACCCTGCGGTTTCCCCATACCAAACCTAGAGCATTATCCATAACCACCCCACTGCATTAGCATCGCCGGAGTGTTCCGTCCACGCCGGCAGGGGCTCTTGAGCTCACGCCAGCCATCACGAGCGCGCGTGGCAAGGCCCCACTGCGAGAAGGACTGCGCCGGCAGCCCGCGACAGCAGAGTTCAACAAAGTGCACCTGAGCTGGCTATCAGCAGACCTGCTGCAGTCCCCCCCCCCCTTCCTTCCCCCCTACATACGGGACTTTGCGGAGATGCTTGACCCCCCACCTCATGGCTGAGAGCTAGGGCATCGGAGGAAGGCACAAGAACGGGTAGGAGAGATCTGCTGTCCCCGTTTTGAAAGGGGGGGGGGGGGGGGGG
>WELA01012694.1:81801-92872 GCA_009602735.1 Mesotaenium endlicherianum
CCCCCGCCGCTTCCGCTCCCGCCCCCACTGCCGCCACCACCACCGCCGCCACTCTCGTGGCTTTGGTTGGCCGCCGCCGCTTTCGACAGCTTGACAAAGACCTTGCGCTGGAAGGCGCCGTCGCGCGGGCTCCTGGGGGACTGTGGGCTCCAGGGGCTTCTGGGGGGGGAGGCGCTTGGCGAGGAGGCGGAGCTCGCCACGGAGCCCGACGATAGCCGCCGACTGAAGCCCCGGGCGGGCGAGGAGGGCGGCGAGGGCGAAGGGGGGGCGGAGAGTTTCGGCAGGCTTGCCGCACTTTCCTGGCCTCCTGCTGCTGCTGCGCGGGGCGCGGGAGGGGGCACAGCTGGCATGCCCCGCGGCGGCGGCGCCGCTGCAGCTGCTCCTGCTGCTGCTCGTGGGGCCCCTGCTTTAGGGTCGCGTGGACGCTCGTCGGGAGAGGCGCCAGCAGCCAGAGGCCCCGGCTGTTCCTCGCTGTTGAGCGGCCGCCATATCCGCGAGAAGTCCTTGAACATCGTCGTCCTCCGCCTCCTGCTGACCCCCCTGCTACGCTCCCGGACGTCGCTTGCAGCTGCGCCAGCCTCGTCGTCGCCGCTCCCGCCGCCGCCGCCCGCGCTCTCGGCCGCCTCCTCCTGGCTCCCGTAGAAAGCGGAGCGCTCGCTGCCGAGGTCTTCAGAAGAGAGGGACGTCGAGTCGTCCATGTGGCTGCCGTTAAAGAAGTGGTCCTGGCTTCTGCCGGGCGACTCCGCGCCGCCCCCACTTGTCGCCGCCAGGTGCTCCAGCTCGTCAGCCTCCCTGGATATCCATATGCCTGCCCCTTTGTACACCATGTTTGCTCTCTCGGCGTCATTGAACCCCGACCTGCTCTCAATTCGTCCCCCCCCTGCCTCTTGCACACCCTGCAAACCCAACCCTCCTCCCTCCCTGCCACTGCTACCAAGTCCTGCTGCAGGTTGGGCAGCGCTGGAGCGGAGTGCTCCCTCTGCGGCCCTAAATGCACCTACCTTCTGCGGCACCTCCTTTGTCCCGCGACACCCATTGACCAGGCCGGACTTGCTAATTGGGGGCAATCTGTCGGAGCTTTGTTCGAAGACAACGCCGTCCTTCCTCGCCGCATTTTCAGACCATTCCTGGGGGTTCCAACTCATGTAGAAGGAGCTGTCGAGTCTTGCTGGCACCGTGCTACTGTCCTGCAACACTCTGGCCATAATCGAAGGCCTCGGATGTGAACGATTGGCGTCGGACCAGTAACATTATTGTTCTTCACACGCGCCATGCAGACTGCTTCTCGCTAGCATTCTAATTTTCATCGAATTGAGCTAGTGAGGTCTTCTCCGGGCAACCGCATCTAGAATCGGACAACAACAACGTTGGCCAGGGGGACTTTCTTCAAGCCACATAGGGGTTCAGTGTGAATGTTTAGAGACCAACAAATTGTCATCGCATCATCTTGTTGCACGACCCGACGAATTAAATTGGGCCAGGTTGTGCACAGAATACTAGGTCCACAACCATACGTAGAGAGCGTTGGCCGGACTTCGAACCCGCATGAACCTGCATATACGATTTTACACTTCGGGCTTGATCGCCTAAGAAAAGCCTTGGCCCTGGCTGGGCCGTGGGGTGCAAAGGAGCGAGCACATTGCCCTAACACTGAGCATGCGAGCCATCCGTACCTCAACTTGTCTCAAGTAGCTGCGAGACGCTGGCCGGCTAGTCGGTTGAATGCCCGTCAGTCACTCGACGCGAATCTAGTCTGCCCAGAGTTGCCCATCTCTGACGAGTCATGATAGCCTCGATCGGCCACCATCAGCGACCATCAGCCCCGATAAGCCCCACACAGCCCCACATAAATGATTGTGCAGATCTCACGATCTTATGTAAGAGATACTCCAGGATGGGGAAAGTAACCAGAATTGTCCATTTTCGTCCCGACTCCCGAGTCCCCACTCCCGACTCCCGCGGAGTCCCGACTCCCGACTCCCATGCAGTCTCGAATGGGTAGGACTGGGTACGACCAGGTAGGAAAGAGCTACACAAATTTCAATGCACGAGAGAGCGCCCCAGCGAGCCTTGTCACAAACTGCAGCAGTACTCGCAAGCGATCGCAGGACATCGTAACCAATTGCAGCGCGAACAGCCAACTATACCGAGCTCTGTGGTGCTCTGCCGTGCTCTGCCGTGGTCAATTTCTGTATGTGCGAGCGTGAGCTAAACACGAGAATATTACAAATTAACATTCCATTTGAGAAGAAACAGAAGAAAGAAGAAAGAAGGGCGCAAAGGAGAAGGAGGCATTCCCAAGGCAACGAGGAGCCAGAGAGCCACGCTTTTGCTAACGTTACGCTTCTTCTGCAGGCACACACCTGCTGGTGGTCGGCCCTGCCGTAGTATATGCAATCGCCGAGCTTGCCGTTCTGCACCAGAGTGCAGTCACGGTGTGTGTGGCCTGTTTTTTCGCATGCCCAGCATGGGTCGGTCGTAGTAGTGGTCATGGATATATCACGTGGAGCGCTACGAGGTTGCGTAGCCGTCTAGCGCTGCGGCTGCTGCTGCTGACGAGCAGGAACAAAACAACCGGAAGATGCCTTTTGGAAGGAGCAAAGTGCCTTAGTGGAAGCGTATTGGCTCACAAGAAATCAAACTAGTTGCAATTATACTTAAGAGTGCAGCGATATATCAATAAGAAAGCTTTGAGAAATTATTGAACATTTTGAGTAGTAAGAAGGTGCTCATAATTGGAATAGGATAAAAGGTCTTGTCATTACAAACCCTTAGAAATTTATAGTATTAAAAATTGGTACATAACAAAAAAGTTATGCCTATTTATAGTTTCTAACCTAATCCATGGCCTCTAGGAGGGAGGGTTGCTTAGCAACGAAAATTTGATATGCGTCAAATCGTCCATTCTTGAATATTTGAGAATGCAAGATCATACGTGTCGGGCCGATTTGACGTCCATTTACATTGTACAAAAATCTCTAACATATACTAATTCAAGCACGCTAGACTAAACTGAATCTTTCATTTAATTCGACGTGGTCCACACTCCGCGTCAGTCGAACTACGTGAAGGTTCAAATTCCATCTAACGGCCCAGATTGTCCGACGCTGTCGGTCAATCCGACGGTCGCGCTCATTGCGAATCGTTAAGGACAATCGTTAAACGACCTCAAACTAAATAAAATTTCACAAATTCAAAACTTTCTCAAAACTTTACAATATTCGACAAATCTTGTATCAAAATGCCAATTCTATGACCTTACATTTATTTCCCTCCTCAAGACGTGACGTCCTCGATGCGTCCTGCAAATAACTTACTCTCACAATGAGTCAAGTTGGCCTCCGGCTCCCAAGTGTTGTCGTCCACATGATAGCCTTTTCACTTGACCAGGTACTCTTGGAGAAATTGTTGACCTCACTTGACTTGTCGATTGCCAACAATCGCCTCCATTTTATACTCTTATACGTCATCAATCTCGCAATCTTGTAATTAAAATGTTGTAAAAACTCCATCCACCTTGCCTGTCTTGGTGTCAACGCCGGCTGCGTCATAACTTTCATCTAACTCTTGTGATCGATCTTGATGAGCATCTTGCGATCGTCCTCATAAAATCGCCAAATCCTCAAAGTTTGAATAATAGCCAACATCTCTCGCTTGTGTGCTCCATAACTCTGTTCAGCAGGACTCATTCACCTGCTCCTGTATGCCACAAGTTGCAATTCTCTACCTTGATCGTGGAAAAGAATGGCTGCCACTGCAAAGTTTGATGCGTCTGTGATGATGGTGAAAGAAATCTCTAAACGTGCAATTGCCAACGCAGGTGCTTGTGTCAATAACTTCTTAATTCTCTTAAAGGCTTGCTGCTTCTTGTCACCCCATAGCCATTTCCCCTACTATTCAACATGTTCGTGAGCGTTGCACACACCTTGGCAAATCCTTCAATGAAGCGTCGATAAAAAATTGCCATATCGAGGAAGCTCCGGTCATGATTTATTAAGTCGTGGTCGACGCGCAAAATCGAGCTACACATGTGTGAATCATCGACCTAGGAAGGTAGAATTTGACGTGACTTTATGCATCCCTATGTTGATCTTTTCTAGATTTTCAAGTTGCTAAAATGTAAAGCGTCGAGCCACCTTTCGAACGGTGTCGCGTCATTTGGTCAAGTGTCGAGCGAGATACTCGCGATCTGGTCCGCACCACCTACCGGTTCCTAGCGGAATGTCACCAAGAGTCAAGTTGTGACGCAATGTGCCCAAAGGACACATTCTTGCCTATTCGTGACCCCTAGAAGTCCTAGCTTTGTGCGCACAAATCCGCGAGCTCCTTAGCACACAAATATCTTGCATTTCCATAATAAAAGTGCATCATTAAGGCTAAAACTTTGTGACTGCATCACCCATTCCCAGAGGAAGCTTCCTCAAGTTCCAGATTTACTTTCGAGGCTTTATCTTGGTCGAGGTTGGCTCCACCAATGAGAAGCCTTCAGCATATTCTTACATTTAGTTTTGATTGGTTTGTGTTATGCTTAGCCTATAGGATTGCTAGTAAATGCCTTGTACACTTTCGTGACTATGGGAGAACCTCCTAGAATGACTTCATGCATTGAATCCGTCGCACATGCCGCCGGCTTGTGCGCACAAATCCGCGAGCCCCTTAGCCTACATAAGCTTTGCATTTCTATAGTATATGTGCATCATTGAGGCTATAACTTGGTGACTGCATCACCTACTCCTAGAGGAAGCTTCCTCAATTTTCAGATCCACTTTTGAGGCGCTATCTAGGTAGAATCACCCAAGGTGAGCTCGGCCAATGAGAGACACGTAGCATATCCTACGCACCTTGCTTTGATTGGTTTGAGTTATGCTTAGCCTGTAGGAGTGCTAGTACATGCCTTGTACACATTAGTGGACATAGGAGAGCCTCCTAGAGTGACTACATGCATTGGATCCGCCGCATACCCCGCCGGATTTTCAGGAGTATAAATACTAGAGATGTCCCTAGAAGAGACATCTTTTAGAAGTCCCCATTATGCCAGGTGNCCACTATGCCAGGTGTAAGTAACAGAAATTATCAGTAAAGTTTACACTTTTATCTCTTGTGTTTTCAGGACACTGAGTTACTCTCTTGTGAAGAGCAAGCCCCCCAGGCTTCCAGTCACTTGAAGAACTTCACAAGTGGTGAGCAAAGTCACAGCTTAAGCCCTTGCCATAGGACTACTCTGAAAATCATGATGTGCTTCCAGTGATCTTTTGGGCCATACTTCATTAGTTGTTTTCCTACCAGATTACAGTCTTGAGGTGCTCACTCTGGAGAGTACACATCCCTTACTAATCAAAACATTTGACGCTTGACTCCCTTTTTGGCTATAAAGCCATTTGTATTATAGACTTCATTGCAGCAAAGTGTAATGAATCAGTATATTGGTAAATATGATATTCATTTAAATATAATTAGTTATATTAAGATCAGCCTGCTGAACTTTAGTTAATAGCCAGTCTGCTGGACTTTAGTTAATAGTCAGTCTGCTGGACTTTACATATTTATCAGTTTAATGACTCGGCCGGAAGCAGCAGGCTGAAGTCCATGTAAGTCAGCTTGCTGACCCATTCTTTGACAGCCAGCTGACTTCCGTACTCGGTAGCAGCGAACTGCCTTGACATACACCTAAGCACGATATGCTAGATGAATGGCCAGATGACATCCCTATGATGGATGGCTATTCGGGATGATGGGAGATGGCGGTGGATTTGGTTAACCGAGGTCCTATCAACGTGGTTAACTCCCGGGTAGGCGGTGCCATCGCACTGACCGTTGAACAGTAAACTCATTCCATGTACATATGCTAGGCATTGCTCTCGAGTTCGGCATTCGGAAACGAGGCCAACTCTCTTGTACAGCTTACTGAGAGAGATCTGAATCCAAGGCGAGAAGCCATTGATACGCACTGTCTTCTAACCTTGCTTATGTATGAGTTTACTGATTTGCATTATTGATGCTAGTTTACTCGCATTTGACTTACGAGTATTATTCCCTGCTAGTGTATTGTCCTTCGCCGTTTAACTAGTTAACGAAATACCATAAAGATTACTTGCTGATATAAAGATCTTTATTAATTGTTAATCGCCTATTTGGTAAGTCGATTCATTTCAGTGGTATCGGAGCAGTTATCACAGTCTTCTTTGTATGGTAAGGACAAGGTCTCAAACTAGCAACTCCCGAGACATGGAGAACCAGGATAACGAGAATGTCGAAAACCAGGCGGAAAGCCATGTAGCGGGAAACCGTACCTATTCGGAAGCAGTAGCGGATACTGCAGCTAGGGAGGCAGCAGATGAGGCAGCTGCTATTGCCTCAGTCGCAGCTCAGCAAGCTGAGGAGGAGATAGCCAGACTAGAAGCTGAACAAGTAGCAAAGGCCGCTGAAGATATACAAAGGAGGGAAGGACAGCCAGCTGACGAGCGCACTGTTGAAGAACTTATGGCATCAAGGGCCAATGTTCTGAACCCACCTCCTGCCGTACAACTCAATGTACCCCTAGGTCAAATACGTGACCGGCTGAATGCGGCAGGAATTGCTGCTGCAGGAGCAAGAGGGATTGTTGAGGACACTACTCAGCGAGTAGATGCCAATGCTGCTGCTGCATTTGCTAATCTACCACCCCAAAATGTAGACTTGGGAGCATTGTTCGTTCAGATGCAGTCGCAAATGGCGACCATGTATCAGTCCCAGCAGGAGGACAAAAGAATCATAATGTCCCTACTCCGGGACAGAGACCAACTGGGGTCTCACACCACTAGTGGTGGTGGCCGAGGGCCTAGTAAGCCCAAGCCGAAACCTCCCCAGGACTATGATCCTGAGGGAAACAGAAAATATTACCTGATCAAGTTTCTCGCGGATGTTGAGCAGTGGCTGGAGAACTACCCAGAACTGCAAGATTACGAGAAGGTCAGGCACACCGGTGCGCTACTGAAAGGCAGTGCCGCAGACTGGTGGCTTTACTGGAAGGAAGAGCGTAAGGCTCGGCAACTCGGTGACCCTACGTGGGTAGAGTTTGTCGAGAAGTTGCATGAGAAGTTTGATGTCATCAACCAGCAGGAGAAAGCTATCTATGCGATGATCTCCCTGACACTGAAGCAGACCACTTCAGTTGCTGAGTTTGCTCAAAAGTTCCAAGAGAACATGATGAAGCAGCCTGATTTGCCAGAACGGTATAGGATAGCATACTTCAGGTATGGCTTGAAATCCGAGGTCTCTGGTCATTTTGCTGAGAAAAAGTATGAGAAACTGGCTGACTTGATCCAGGATGCTGACGCCTGGGATCAGCAGCAGTTCAATCACAAGCGCCAGAGTAACGCTTTGGTGTCTAAGATTGTCAAAAAGCCCCACGGTTCCTACAATGCAGTTGAAGGAGACCAGGCTGAGGATAATCAGGGTGATGAATATGAGTATGAGTACAATGCTATTCAGTCTAGAGGTAGAGGTGGTCCCTCTCGAGGTGGCTATGGAAGGGGTGGTGGTAGGACTAAGCCGAGACCAGCCTCAGCAAAATCTACTTGCTACCATTGTCAGCAGAAAGGCCACTACAGAGAACAGTGTCCGGTCAAGCACCTGCCTAAGGTCGAGAGAAAAGACCAGCCTTTAAAAGACAGCAACAGTCAGTAATCCAGTCTACTGACTGTGAGGATGCTAGAGATAGTGAGTCGTCACTAGCTGCCCTCGTAGCAGGTATTATGGGTCCTGCTGAACTGGATTCACTATGCATGCCTGACAACCAGATAAAGGAGACCATCAGCAATATAGACGTCCAGAGAGTGCACACTCTGGATGCTCTTGTTCCACCTGATGTCCAACATTTCTTTGCTACGTCAGGAGAACAATGCGAAAGTCAGGAAAAGACAGTCCCCCCTATCCTACTGCATTGCATGATTGCAGGTAGGAAGGTGAGGGCATTTGTTGACGGAGGGGCGTCACATACTTTTATCCACAAGGACTTAGTTAAGCGGCTAAGGCTGCCTACTGTCACCCAAGGGAATAGAAAAATATTCCTTGGAGATGCCTCAAGTATCCCGGGAGGAGTTATAACCAAGCCTATTGAGGTCCAGTTAGGTTCTGGCATTGCAGTTCTAACTGAAACGCTTACATTTGAGGTACTCAACACTGGCTTTTATGATCTCGTGCTAGGCAGGTCCTGGCTTAATAGACATCAAGCTGAAGTGTGTTGGAGCAGAGGTACAGTTAAAGTGAGAGGAGCCAGTGATGGGCAGACTGACTTGGCACCCACCAGTGCTCTTCCTCTTGTCCTGTGTGGATGGCAAATGAAGGAAAAGAAGAGGCTTCCAGAAGGATGCAAGTTGCTGAATGCAATGGAGTTCGTCAAAAGCTGGAACCAGAAGGAAGACAGAATGTTCTGTCTGCTGCTAAGAGAGGTACCTCCTCAACCTGAAGAAGTGGTTGAGAAAAAGGTACACCCTCCGGAACACCCTACTGCTGCAAACATTGTTGCTCAGTACACGGATGTGTTTAATATGCCTCCAGGACTACCCCCTAAGCGGGAAGTAGATCATAGGATTGATTTATTACCTGGTAGCCAGCCACCCTGGCAACGCACGTATGGCTTGTCTTATTTGGAGAGTGAGGAGTTGAAAACACAGATTGCAGAGCTGGAGGAAAATGGTTACATTTCTCCCAGTAAATCACCGTACGGCGCACCTATCCTATTTGTTAAGAAAAAGGATGGCAGTATGCGGATGTGTGTGGATTACAGAGCCCTGAACAGAATTACAGTAAAGAACAAGTATGCTTTACCCAGAATCGAGGACTTGCTTGATACCCTGTCTGGCGCTAAGGTGTTCAGTAAGATAGATCTCAAGAGTGGTTATCATCAAATCAGAATTGCTGAGGGGGATGAACACAAGACTGCTTTCCGCACACGTTATGGACACTATGAGTTCAACGTGATGCCATTTGGACTGACTAATGCTCCTGCTACCTTTATGGGTGCTATGAATGACATTTTCAGACCTTATTTGGATAAGTTTGTGCAAGTTTTCCTGGATGATATTTTAATTTTCTCTAAAGATGAAGCTCAGCACACTGAACACTTAAAGAAAGTGCTGGACACTCTGCGGAAAAATCACTTGTATGCTAAAATGAGCAAGTGTGATTTCTTTAAGGAAAGTATTGAATTCTTAGGCCACGTTGTCAGTAAAGAGGGCATCAGTGTGGATCCTAAGAAAGTCCAGACCATAAGGGACTGGCCAGTACCACAGTCTGTCTCTGAAGTTAGATCCTTCCTCGGGTTGGCTAACTACTATAGGAGATTTATTGAGAATTATTCCACAAAGGCCAGTAAACTGACTGACCTTACTAAGAAAGACATCGGGTATGTGTGGGGGGAAGAGCAGCAGGCTGCCTTCCAGACCCTTAAAGATGCCCTTTGTTCTGCCCCAGTGCTAGCCGTGTATGACCCCAGCAAACCGGTGCAGGTGGTTACTGATGCCTCTGATTTTGCCATGGGTGCTATTTTGTTGCAGCCTGCTGACAAAACCACAAAGGATGGTAAGGTACGGCAGGAGTGGCATCCTGTGTTGTATGAGTCTATGAAATTTAATCCAGCGGAGATTAATTACTCAGTGCATGATAAAGAGCTGCTAGCTATCATTCATGTACTCAAACAGTGGAGAGCATACTTACATGGTAAAGCTTTTAAGGTGATTACAGATCATCTAGCTCTGACCCACTTTCAGAAGAAGTCCAAGCTGTCGAGGAGGGAGAACCGCTGGAGCCAGATGCTGGAGCAGTTCCAAGTCCAGATCGACTACAAACCAGGGAAGTTGAATCCTGCTGATGCACTCTCTAGAAGACCTGACTTGCAAGAAAGGAACTTTAGTCAGCATACTGTAGATAAAGTCCTGTGTGCACTCACTTCACTAAAGGTGAAAAAGTCCTTCCTTGAACAACTTAGGAAAGCCTACCTTTCTGACCCAACATTTGAGCCCAGCCCCACTACTGGTGTGTGTCGTGCTACTGCACTCGGGTATAAGCTCAAGGGAGGGGTCTGGGTGACTGAAACCACTTCAGGCAGGCTGAAGCTGGTCATTCCTAATAATTTGGAAATAAGGTCTCTCTTACTGAGTCAAGCTCATGACAGTCTCCTGGGTGGACATTTGGGGCAGGCCAAAACTGTTGGCAAACTGGCAAAACATTATCATTGGGAGGGGTTACCCCGGGAGGTCTTGAAATATGTCAAGTCCTGTGACCAGTGTCAGAGAAATAAGTCTCGGCACACACCACCCGAAGGTCACTTGCAACCGCTACCCATCCCAGCGGGACGCTGGGAAACTATATCCATGGACTGGGTGGTCTCACTACCAAGAACTGCCAACGGGCATGATTCAATACTGGTAGTCGTGGAAAAATTGACAAAAATGGTCATTTTTATCCCCACAACTGTCAAAGTGACTGCACTCGAAACATTGAGACAGTTTTACAACCATGTAGTATGCCAACATGGGCTCCCTTCTAATATCATCTCAGACAGAGACTCAAAATTCACCTCTAAGTTCTGGAGAGCTTTAATGGGGTTAATGGGAGTCAAACAGCTGCTCAGCACAGCAAACCACCCTCAGACTGATGGGCAGACTGAAAGAACTAACCGAGTTCTGCAGGAGGTGCTGAGAGCATATATTAACCAAAAACAAGATAATTGGGATGACCTGTTGCCTCAAATTCAGTTTGCGGTCAACAGTGCGGTGCACGCGTCAACGGGCAAAACTCCTTTTGAACTCAGCCTGGGTAGAGTCCCTAAGTCCCCTCTAGATGTGCTAGGGGAATCTTTAACTCACCCTCAAGGGATTGACAACCCGGTCTCCCTCCAGTTAACTCAGGAGTTTGCTGACACCCTGTCAAAAGTCCAACGAAACGTGCACAAGGCCCAAGAAAACCAACAACAATACGCTAATCAACACCGTCGGAAACTGACATTTTCCAAGGGGGATTTAGTCAAACTGCATTCTCAGCACCTGTACCTCCCTGGTGTGGTCAAGAAAAAGCTTGGCCCTGTCTAGGT